>JABFFG010000441.1:0-43195 GCA_013623685.1 Fusarium transvaalense
GCATTTTTTTTTTTTTTAAAAAAAAAAAAAAAAAAAAAAAATTGTTACACCGAGTGTTACTTACCGAAAGTTGTAAGGTATCGGGCAACGGGAGAGTTGTCCTTGTCGCCAACAAGCTCGTATTGACGGAAGACGTTTCCTCGGACACACTCGACGACACCAGACTTGGCATCACGCTCATCCTCAAGCTGTCGCAAGCTGAAGGGGAAGGTACCGAACTTCTTCTGGACCTCGTTGAGGATCTTGCGCGAAGTAGGTCGCTTCAAGCCGTAAGTCTGGTTGGTGCGGCGGTGAAGAGTGGCACGCTGGTCAAGTCCCTTCACCTTGCCGGAGCCCAAACTGACACCAACCTCAACACCCCAAACCTCACCAACCTCGGGAACACCCTCACCCTTGGTGCCCTCGGCGGGGGAAAGGATGATCTTCTTGCTACCTTCGATCTCGTTGTGGTCGAAGAGCCATGAGGTGGTGCTTTCGACGATGTTGACCTCGTAGGCCTTGGCAACCTTCTCCAGGAGGCTGGTGATCTTGGCCTGTGTGGGAGCTTTCTGGGCAGCAGCCTTGGCCTTCTCCTCGTCGGAGCCTTGGGTCAGCAGACCAGGGGGGATCATCAATCGCAGGAGGACCTCGTTGATGTAGTAGTTGGCGAGAACCAGATCGGCAGTGCGACCAGTGATCTTCTCGCCAGCCTTGTCTTCGGGAGTGGCGATCACAGTGTCACAGACGATGGAGCCGAAACCATCGATCTGAGCACCAAGCTGGATCTTGATAGCCTCGCCATCCTTGATCTCGGTGCTGGCCTCAGCCTCGTCGGAGGTGAGAGGAGTGTAGGGGGTGACGTAGGACGAAGGGGAGACGGTGGTGGGGTGAGAGAAACCTTTTGAGCTGCATTAGCTATGCAATCGATGTCAGACGGGTGTAGGACAAACCCTTGTTGATCTTCTTTCCTCGGTAAACCTTGGAGATCTCCTCCTCGATGAGCTTGTCTCCCTGCTGGCAGATATCGACAATCTTGGCGCCAGGAACGACGAGCTTAGAAACCTCAGCAAGAACCTTCTCAGAGATCTGAGCAGCGGTCTTGTACTTGGTGAGGGTATCTGGGTTAGCCAGAGAGTAATCTGAGTAATAGTGTTAGTAGGCTAGAACTCAATGCGATGGTTTTGTTAGGCTGGACGAGGCCATCGTGGGGCATTGCTGACGAGGGCATTCGCAAGAGTGAATGGGTTGGTTTGTTGTTATGGCGGGGCAGCAAGTAAGTGGTGATGAAGTAACGAGGGGTAGCAGCACCTGACTGTGCAGTGCAGAGTCGTAGCTGAGCTTGAGCTTGAGCTTGTGGAAGTAGGAATACAGAAGCTCATGTACATTTTGATCCAGGACTTGACTTGAGAGAACGACTTACCGACTTCCTTGTTCTCCGACGACATGGTGGGCAATTTTTCTGTTTGACTCGGTTGGGTTAAAAAGTGAAGAACTGCAAATGCCGGGGCAGTGTGGATGAAAGCTCGAGCAGGTCAGTCGCACAGAATCAGAATGGAATAGGTCAGGTAACTGGGAGCCAGTGGGTTTTACGGCTGGAATGGGAAGTGGGGATTGAGCTGGAGGGCTTCGACAGCAGGGTTTAATGTTAGCACGCTTGGTGGAGGGGTTGCTTGCTTCATGGAACTCAAATACGAGAAGAAAAGAGAACCTTACCAGTGCTGTGGGTAGGGTACCAGATGCTATGTAGGTAGGTAGGTGCTATGGAAAATTGTGATATTTTGGTTTCTTCTTACAAAAGACGTTATGGTTTGACCTTTAGTTGCCAGGTTTACACCATTCCAGCTCTACTTTGTTCTGCTCTGGAGTCGTTTACTCGAGTATACTAGTAAATAAAGATGGATATCCGTGTCGTGTGGGCAACTGCCTTTGTGCGCGCAACCAAACGCCACATGCTTCATGCACATATAAAATGGTGCTTATTAAGGTACATACATGATCCTAGAGCTTGCAAAAAGTCTGATTTGTACCGCTCTATGTATGTGTTTGTCATGCAATTGAGTGACGGGAGTCGTATCATCCTCCTGATCCCGAGTATATCCATGATCCCAGTTTCCCTTGACTCAAGTCAACATATCTCTGTTGGTGAGGTGACCCATCATATACCTAACAATACTGCGTTGTAGGTGATGACTTCATCCAGCCCTATTCCATCTTGGGTTTTCGGTCGCTCCCGTGCCGACATCCCCTTCGAGGCTACCCTACACCTGACGATCGGTTCAGAACCAAATTTTTGACTTTCACGATAGACGATCGTGTTCAACAGTACTAGTTTTCCTTCTTAACATGTGGGTATCTGGAACTTATCTTATCACGATGTCAATTTAGTCGGCCGTTGATTTTCTTAATAGGCGATACATTTATCTGTTGCTGAAACTTCACCTAACTACCACTGCACGTTTACGCAACACAACCACAAGCCACTCATCATCGTGGCAGACTTGTACGAAATAACGGTGTATTAAAATCGCCAAGTGCCATTGCGCACTGGAATACGTATTACAATGTAGAAGCAATACTAGAAGATGTTTTCCATACATTATCTATGTTGTAGACTGAGATATATATAAGCCACCTGCGTTTCATGCTACTGTGGCGCAGTCAGCGAGAAGTACATTGGGGTCTGCTGTATAAGTGGTGGAACACTATGTATACACTACCAGCCACAGAACAGTTGCAGCTTCCCGTCGCGGTATGGCAGAATTCCCCAGCCTGCTGTTACAGCTGAACTGAACAAATCCTCAAGCCTCGCGCCTTTTCTACCTGAGGTAGACTTTCGCCCAACAACGTCGAAACCACCCGCAAAAATATAACGCTCTCTAACGAAACAACCCACCTACACCCACAGCCGTGTCGCGAATCGAGTACAATCTATACATATTCTACTATTTCCTCTCCGACGCGGCCCTTCCGCTGCGCCGCGACCCGCGATCGCGCTCCACGCCCCGTAAATCTTCTAAATATGGCTGCTCAGCCGTCCGCGTCCTCGTCGACGGCGCCGGCTACGGGCCCGGCATCTGCTACAGGCTCCGAGAAAGATGCATACTCTTCAAACTCCCCAAGCGATATGCCAGTGCGCACAAAGGAATCATTTGATAAGCTGATGGTGGAGCGGTTCATCACCCGTGATGCCATCGCCGCCGCGGCGCTTGGTGGTCAACTCGACCAGACCCGTAAAATAATGAGCGACACGCGCGATAAGATCCAAGAATATCGCCAGGTTCGCACAGACTATCGCCAATGGTTCACACCATCGAGACTCTATGGCGAGGGCTACAATGGCTTCGGCAACGGATATACAGAGAACCAGGGACCGTCGCGCATTGTCTATCCCTCTCAGAAACCTCGACCCGGTCAACGGACAACGCCCCCCCTAAAGTATAAGCGCAAGGATATGCTCAAACAGGCCGAGCAGCACGAAGAGCTTGTGCCTTTGCGTTTGGAAGTTGAATGGGACAAGATCAAGCTGCGCGATACATTTACGTGGAACCTACACGAGAGACTCCTCCAGGTCGAGTTGTTCGCGGCACAGCTCGTAGAAGATATGGGATTGAAGCCCCCTGCGTCACAACCAGTATATGAGCAGGTAGTGCACCAAATGCGCGAACAGCTGAATGATTTCTACCCCCTGGTATACTCCGAGGACGATGCGCTTGACCCAGAACTCCCATACTCTGCTTACAAAAACGATGAGATGCGAGTTCTCATCAAGTTGAACATTACAATTGGCCAGCATACTCTTGTCGACCAATTCGAGTGGGAAATCAACAACCCCTCAAATTCACCAGAGGACTTTGCAGCTAACATGGCGCGGGACCTTTCTCTATCAGGAGAGTTCACAACTGCCATTGCACACTGTATCCGAGAGCAGACCCAACTCTTTACTCGGAGTTTATACAGTGTCGGCCATCCCTTTGACGGACGCCCGATTGAGGACCCCGACCTTGTTGGCGCATTCCTCCAGACGCCCCTCCCCACTGTCTTCCGACCTCAACAACAGGCCAAGGACTACGCACCATATCTTTACGAGCTTAGCGAGGCCGACCTGGAGAGGAACGAGACGATATTCTCTCGCGAGCAAAGACGCCAGAAGCGATCTATCAATCGAAGGGGAGGCCCGCAGCTGCCTGATCTCCGGGAAAGGCAAAGAACTATTCGAACGCTCGTTGTCTCGTCTGTGTTGCCTGGTGCTGCAGCCTCCATCGACGAGAGTCGGCTGTACAAGAGAGCAGCCGGTCCCAGAACGAAGCGCCCTATCCGGGATGGGGATCTCTCGGAATCTGACGATAGTGAAGACTCGGCTCCTGATTCACCTGCCCCCTCACAAATCACTGGCGGCACTGCTCGAACACGTGGAATGCGTGGTGCTGCATCTGCTGCACAGCAGAGAATGGCCAACCTTGGTCGATCTGAAACTCCCGAAGCCAGCGCAATTGCACATCATCACGAGACGAGAACTTCCCGCCGATTTAGAGAAGAAACGGAAGAGCCCTCGCAATTGATTGTGACGCTCAAGCTTAGCCAGGACAAGCTGAGACGGCTGATGAACCGCGATTATTCAGATTTAACAGCACCACCCCAAACACCTGTGGCCTTCCCGCGAGCCCCCAGCATCTCTGCTCCCTCAAAATCCATGCCCCCACCACCTTCAACACCATCTAGTGCCACCCCTCATGCGTCATCGACACCGTCCTCATCGCTCCCTCCAGGCCAGATAGGCCGACTACCAGCCCCTCCGACAGTACCTGGACAGTCTGCTTCTATGCCACAAGTAGGTCACCAAACGTTTCAATAAAACGGATGTCAAAGTTCGTACTGACAGTGTCGCTTCTTCAGCCCCCACCCCCTGAGTGGCTTGTCAATGCGCTCAAGGAATTAGAGAAGACGTATAACCGTGGCGACAGGTTCGAAGCCATGATGAAGTACTCCTATCTTGACCCGGTAACGGAGCTGCCCATTCAAGGCCAACCACTGCCCGAGGGTGTCAAATATGCCTGGCTGCCGCGCATCCGTTGTCTCGATTGTACGAACAAGCTTTATACACCCGGTCCTGATATGACGGTTCGAAAATTCGAGGCCCATCTCGACTTCTCGGGTCACAAGAATGCAGTTGCCAAGCGTGTGGCTAGGGAGGCCAACCCCTGAGCTTGCTACTTACCTAGGCGTTTCTCAACCGGGACTACCATCCTATCAGTTGTGCGGATCTGTTCTCATGGGTGGGCTGTATCTTGTTAGACGACAAAGTGGCGTTGCTTTCTTTTCTTCTTTTTGGTGCAGATCATGCTTTTTCCCCTGAAAGACAGAGTTACAGGTGTTTCTTTTTTTTTAAATCATTATTTTGTACATAAAATCTCAAGATGAGAGGGAGAATGGGATGATCGGGTCATAGGATATGGGTGCAATGAGCAAACGTCTCTTCCTCCTTATGGGTTGATACGTCCGTTTGGAGTCTTGATATGACATGGAAGAATTAGGCGCTGTGCAGCTGGGCTAGGATAGGGAGTGAAATGCCAACATTGAGGCGCTTGCTTGTTACTTTTTTCTTTACTACTGACCCGGTGTCTATTAATCTGGTATCATTGTAATATGAACAAGATCAAGTATGACCACAATTTATACATCAAGGATGTCAAAATAACATAGTGCAATTGGTAGTCCCGGGAGAGAGGGTATACGAGAGTATGAATACAGACACAAACCAAAGACTCCTGCCAAACGATGATAGATAGAAGCCAAATCCCCTCCCATTGACTCAAACCTATATAACAAGAAGGAAAACCCCGCAAGCACCCCTGAAGAAACAGGCATCATCCCCAAAACACTGATATACCTTATTTTTCAACTTGGCCTTTTTTCGCTCCTTTAATTACTCCTCGGCATCAACGTCCATATCTTCTGCGCCCCTGTCCCGTCGTGATCTTGTTGCCCTTGTTGGTCGCTTTGCCTCAGCGACCACATTCGCTTTGGCAGTTGGCTTGGCGGCGACTTTGCTCTTTGGTGCAGCCGCGGAACCACGCCCATTGGATTTAGGCTGTTCAGGCTCGTCTTCCTCCAGCGTCGGGGGGTCTTCATTGTCGGATTCGTTCTCGTTGTCGGCTGCTTCCTCAACCTCAGGGGCATCCGATAGCTCCGACTCCTCATCACCCGAACCGGACTCATTTTCCTTGTCATCGCCGTAAGACCACTCAGCAACACCCTCCAGCATCTCCTCTTCATCCTCTTCGTCTTCCCGCTCGGCGTAGACAGATACCTTATGAGCTCGACCACTACGACGACGCTCCGAAGGTGGCGGAGAATCCTTGACTGGCCTGGACTTCTTAGGTTTCGAGGCTTTCTTCGCCTTGGGTGTCTTGGGCTTTGGCTCTCGCTTCTCTCTGATCACCGTTTTGATTTGAGTTCTCGCTCTCTTAGCTGGGGGGTCCTGCTTTTCACCCATCGACTTTCGCTTCTACAGTGGCATGTTAGCAGTGATCACAGAGCTGGGGAAGCACGGTACAAACCTTCTTACGATCGAGAGCCCTTAGTAGGCCATCCAACTTCTCGTCCAATTCTTCTGGCATGTATTGTTTTTGGGCAATCTCATGCGCTGCTTCGCTGGACGGCAAAGTCTGGACGATGCCGCTTGGCAGGCCAACCTTGCCTGGATAAGCCTGAAAGACCCAGTTCCTCCTCTCTTGCCACTTGCGTGTGACCGCCATTGCAATGTCAGCCAGTACATAGAGCCGTTCACTGGCCTCGGGATTGAGTGCATCTCGCGTTTGCTTGACACGCTCCGCGTATTTATAGATCAGCGAGATATTGTCCTCTGATGCGCATGTGTTCAAGTAGAAGATGAAGTAGTTGGCAAAATCGGCCAGGTCATCAACATCAGAGCTGTAGTCAGGATGGTGGGCCAGTAAAGGAATGAAACGGCTGATCATGGCTTCCAGTACTCGCGTCTTATTCTCAGCAAATAGTCGGGCTCGGGACTTTAGCCACGTTTCTACACGGGTCTTGAGCTCTGCAGCCGGTTCAAAGGCGGCCAAGAAGAGCATTGTGTAGAATCTTGCTCGTAGCCTTCCTTGAGTGATGTAGCTCTGTAGTTTCTCCATAAAGTGACGACGGACCTGAAGCTCAGTATCTTGGACGAGCTCGGCGAGTTTGTTGAAACTGGCAGGATCAAACTCGTCATCATACTTTTTGACAGTACACAATTTCAGGATCATGAGGCCAGCGAGAAGTCTGAGACGTTTTTTGTGAGCCAACGGAGTATCCTTGACTTTGCAGAACTCTCCTTCCGCAACCACAAATTCTTTCAAAAGCTTGAAGACAAGTTTCACTCTGACCAAGGCATTCTCGTCATCCTGGGTCGCGAGTGCTTGGTTGACCAAGATTCTCATCGACAGGCATTTTGCCTGAAGTTCTTCGTTCATATCCTCATCCCCAACCCATGAAACCTCAGTTTTCTCCTCATCGGTCCGAACTTGGCGTAGGATTTGCTTGATCGTTAGATCGTTGATCGTATCATCAAAGTCTAGAGTGACAGTTGGTGCCATGCGCTCCAGCTGGCTGACTGCGGCCAATCTCGTCAAGAAGTGCGGCGAACCATACTTCAAGTCCTTCATGACCTTCTGCAGAAGAGTAGTCGCGGTAACCTTGCTTTTGTCGTCATTCTTGGCTAGCAAAATCTTGACGGCATACTTGGCACTTCGGGCAGGAGTCCCATACAAGGCATAATTCATGAGAACCTGAATGAACTTCTTGTCATAGGTAACATCGTCGGGGTACCTCTTCGAGTAGGATGAGTATGCCTTAAGAATATCCACCACACCTGGCTCATTAGGTTGGCTTTCTGACGGCGCTTGGGTAATGATCTCCTTTCGCAGGTTCTCCGAGTGAGCCTTGAAAAGATCAGGGTTTCGTTGCGAGATATCATTCAAGATCTCGTGAGCGACAGTCGAAAAACCTGCTTTATCGTTCTTGGAATAGTCCATAATAGTAGCAAGGTGGCTTCGGTTGTACATCAAAGAGCTGGCGCGGTATAGTAAAGGAACAAGAGTATCCAGGCAGACTGCGGCCTCAGGCTTTGCCTGGATCTTGGTCACCAGCTCATGAATTGCTCGTCTGACGTTCATGTACTCGGTGTCGGTACTTATACAATACCTGATCAGTTGGTACCAACGGCGATCATTGACTCTCGCAAACTTCTGCAGATCACTGCGAACCTTGAGCGGATCAGGGAAGAACGTGCCGAACCACTGGAAATTCCTGCCCAAGGCAGCCTTGATCTTCTCCTCCTTGTTGGGTTCAATGACGCCGCCGTTGTAGGCTTCGCAATGTTGAAGGAAGATCTCCACGCCCTTGGCGACCTGTGGCTGACGAGCCTGCATATTGAAAAAAGCTGTTTTGGCGGAAGGGTTGAGAGATTTAAGCATCAGAAGGATCCTCTCCGAACGAATCTTGTCCTGCTCCGCCTGATTATTGGCACTCTGGGACTGAGAGTTGGACTTCGATTTGGCACCTTTGATGGCTGGGTACTTCAGAGGTACCAGACACTCAAACATGACACGATCCAGGAGAACGTTGAGATCCGAATCGTTAACGTAAAATGCGTTGAGGATACGGGTGGGTATACCACCGAGACAAGATGTGACAGCTTCTTGCTCATCGGCAATCTCACCAGCACCGACCGCCCAAAGTTTGCCCAGAAGAACCATGGCCTCAACGCGCACAGCCGGCTTTCGATCGCGACCTCGATCTGCCAAGCTTGCGAATATTGAGCCGGGCTTGTCGACACCACCAAGCGCCCCCAGTTTCAGAACGATATCGCGGAAATCGAACAGCTCAATCGCTTGTACTGCAGCCAGTCGGACCTTTTCTTCGCTATCATTCAATTTGTCACCGAGAGCCTTGATGAGCTCGTTTTCTTCCTCACGGCTCAGGCCAATGCCTCCTGCAGAAGTGGCCAATATGTAACCAGCAGCTGTGACCCAAGCGGTGCGGATGATGCCTGTCTTGTCGTTTCTTCTTCCAACAAAGTTACGGTAGGCAGCGTGATGCGTTTGGGCAAAGGACTGAGGCGAATAAGGCTTTGTCAAGACATTTTCGACAGCCGGAGCCGGGACCTCATCTAGCAATTTCAATGGGGGATACGCCAAAGGGTCGAGAGAAGGGCGAGGTGGGGGCCCTGCTGCGCCGATGCCCGAAATCATATCGCCAATGGTCTCGGTAGCAATCTGTCGCAGATGGACATTATCGGCGGAAAGTTCGGCCTCGACTTGTGGTATCACATTGAGAAGAACCGCAGGGGCAGCCCGCCACAACTCACGGATGAGTAAATGAGCTTGACGGAGACTCTTTAGGTCTGCATCGGATGGGCCTATAGCGGCATCTTCATCATCAGAATCATCGGTTTGTCGATGACCATTGGCTTTGGTTGCAAATCCCGAGGCATTGAAGATAACATCACTGAAGTACTGGCTCACGTAACGAGCCATCTTATCAGAACATCCATTGCAAATGTTCTTTGCCATAAGGTATGCTGGCGGCTCAGCCTTGAGAAGAAGTGTGGATTGGTTTCCATTCTGTCCCTTGTGTCGATTGCCCCCCGGGGGAGCGGCTCTCAAGAATTGACTGATGATGATATCGACAACCTGTGGAGACACGCCGCCAGATTCGTCGATCAATTGCATCAGCATCTCTGTCAGATGAAGCTCGACATCTTTGGCGACCTGCTCCTCAGTGGCTGCTTTAGAGCCGGATGTCTCCACGCCATCAAACGTGCTGTCAAAGAGTCGTACGAGCAGTTCATCGGCACCGGATATTTCGTGGAGAAGCAAGATACTCTTGACTTCGGTTAGAGATGTAAGAACGTATTTGTGCTGACTGTCATAGGGGTTCGTGGGGTTATGAAGAGCGGGCAGGATATCTTTAATGAACAGAGTGAACATCATCTAGTGCATGTTAGCATTTATACAAACGCAAACAAAGGAGCTATGCCAAACGCACTTTGAGTTGATCGTCAGAGAAGGGTGCGTCGGGGACGCAGAGCCGCAGGATGTCGACTAGACAGCATGCTGTATATGCTTTGACTCCACGGTCCTTGTGCTGGAGCAGATTGCGATGCCCTAACTGCTTGGCAACATTTGTAAGGGAGTCAAGGTCGGTGGCACCCTGATCAAGCTCTGATAGCTCCTTGGACAATTTGTCGAGTCGCTTTATCAAGGTGCCGGTGGGAATTGGTTTGGCGGGTCTCCAGGAAAGCTCCTCATCGAATTCCAGGCTGCGTTGCTCGCCTTCCTCTTCATTTTCCGAAGCTTGATCAGGTTCCTCGGGTGACTCTTGTTGTTCTTGTTCTTCCTCCTCGTCCTGTTCCACCACCTCTTCCTCCTCCACCACCTCGGCGGGCTTCTCGTTACGCGCGCGACGTCGCGCCATTATGCGCTATGTAAAACCTGATGTTCAATTATGGCGAGAATTCAGACGAGCGAGTGGTCCTGGGGAAGGGTTTGCAGGATTACGTGTCGGTATACGATGTGGATGTTGCAGTTTCGAGTCGTGTTGGAATACGAGAATTCGGGTGCGCAATAGTACTAACACGGCTTGAATGCGCTTACAGGATGTAGTAAATGCTGAATGGTGACAACTAATCGCCTTGGCTCAATCAAGCGATCGCTAATAAGACGATATGAATGCGATAAGATTGCGTGTCGTAGAGACAAACAGTAGAGTCCCTGTCTCTGTCCCGCTGTTAAAGATGAAAGTTGGTGAAAGTGGGAGAGGGAGAAGCTCGATAAGCGGAGGCGTGTTCTGTGGCCATGGCCGTGTGCGCGACGCGACCTTACTTTGGGCTTGTTCCCCACTCCACTTTAGGAACCTACCTTAGTACTTAGACAAGGAGAGCTTGTAGTAGTCCGCACATACATTAAATCTACTACAGTACATATCCTGGGCATTTTATCTAAACCAAGTCAAGCTAGACCACTAAGGAAGCTCCTGTCTACCTACCAATAGGAGAAGATCCTCCACTAAGCTGTTACAGTACTCAGCTCATGCTTGTGGCTAGCTGCATAAACTTACCAACCTCGAGTCTTATTCCAACCATGCAGTTCAGTAAGTATCTAATAGACTGGCTGTTTTCAACAATGGTACACGTCATTCTTGGGTCAGTCATCAATGTGAATGTTTCTATGGCAAGCATGCGACCAATCCATTAAACACGTTTAATCCGCTTCAGGCCGAGACTACAAGTTAATCCGCCGTGGTTTTGTGCGGACTACTCAGTGAACTCGCCCAACAACTTTGCTTCACTTTGTAATATAGACTTCATTGTTGATTCAAGCTTGTAGGAATCATACCGCGAAGCACAACAACAGTCAAAGTCTTTGTAGCTTACCTAGCTACTTTAGGGAGGCGTTGGGCCGCCTGCCTCGACACCATTTATTGATACATGCAAAAACCTTGGAACCGGAACCAGAGATTATTGTTTCCAAGTTTCTCGAGGCAGTGTGTTTGGTACTTGGTAGGTGCAGTAAAGCTTGAATCGTATAGTACGGAGCTGATTCACAAGTGAGGATGGGTTAGAGGATAAAGGCATTGACCAGGACACTCCTCAAGTTTTGTATTTCTGCCACTGTTGCCTCTTATCAGTCCCTTCACCTAGAAAACTCATTGTTGATGGTGCTTTAGCTCGGTCGGTTCTCAATACGGTAGCTACAGAAGAACACAGACACACAGCATATATGTGTCGTGGAAACATTGTAATACTTGAGTCGTCCCATCGTAGCCGTTGATGTACGACCACGATCATGTTTGCTTCATTTCACCGCGAGACGACATTGTCACAGAATCTCCTTTTGTGGTTCCGCACAAGCAAGTTCCCCAGCGGTTTCGGCCTGGAGCAACTTGGGCTACATCTCTGTAGTACAAGCTTGGCCGTGTCGTCTGCCAAGCGTCGAATCATTTTTCTTGATATGTCGTGGGAAGGAAGGGACGGAGTAATTCAAGTTGCCCACTTGAGAAAGGGGCATCCCGTCGATGGAAGTAGAATAGGGAGGTACGGTGTTGCGTCTTTGCTGCAGTGCTTTGGATCCATGGTAAACTGTCGAGTACAAGTTGAACGCCTTTCCTCCCAGGAGAGGAACGATCTTTCCCTCCTTATTCTTCTTCTTCCTCTTACCTACCTACCTACCTAGGCATGCTTTACAATTTCTCTCTTTGAAACTAGCTCGCTCTTTCCACTCACTTGCTTTGACCAACTCTCGTTTGATACGGCACTGAGGATATAGAGCATAAGTATCTCTCACCAACTTGGCTGTAAGTAGACACTAACAATTTTCCTTTGGTTGGGTTTCTCCTCTCCAGTTGTAAGAACGTCAGAATTCAGAAATTGTTCGCGATGTTCGAGGCGCATGCCCTTTAGAACAGGGGAAGATAAATCTGGAAGTGTTCGGTCTGCCACTGGCTGCCAGCTGTATACCAGCCGACAGAGAAGCCGAGATGCGTGTGGACTTTTCATTAGGTAGGCAGATGGCTCTCACTGCCTGCATGTGTTGGAATGAATCACAGGCTATTTCCCTCTGATTGCTGGGGCGATCTACTCCTGCCCATTTGTTTATTTCTTCGAGCCACCACCTGCTTATATTCCTCTCCTTCCCACCCTCGTCCTTCTTCTCTGCTTCACTCCTCCACCAAACTTCATTACCACAACGTCTAACATTCTTTGTTTTTTCATATTAGCAAAGTCGTTATTCTATCTACACGATCGGTATGTTCTTAATCTGCTTGGCCTTCGCTTAGACGCCTTCTACACTTCATCTCCTCATCGCCGTCGTTTGTGGCGGCACGTTTCCAGAGAACTGCAATAACGTAATCCTCTGCATATCGCAATCGTCTCGCTAACTGATACAATAGTCACTTTGATTATCCAACATTTCTCTCTATCAACCTGATTCAAGTACGTCGTCATCCCTTTCTTCTGCCGCCGCTCAAGACTGACTGTGTCTCCAGTGGCGACCGTGATGGACGCCGAGAAGGGCGAGGCGACCCCCCGGGTGCCCAAGACGAACAATTCCAAGAGGCACTGCCCTTGGAAGAAGATCCTTGTCGGTTCTCTGCTTGTAATCTGCCTTTTTGTTGCCATGTTCGGCATGGGTATTGTTGGCGCAACCTTTGGTGAGTGTATTGGATCACCATAGTACGACGGCATTAAACGACTGACTGCAAATAGTCGGTGCTTCTGATCGTTCTTCCGGTGATTCTTCTGATGACGCTTTCGTCGCCGTCGAAGCCGCCGCCACTAGCCACGACCATTTCCTGGCCCGCCGTGACCAAGCTGCTGGTGCTTCGTACCCAATCTCGTATGTTTCCCACACCTGAATATTCTGAGGATTCCGGGACTGACTATCTACACAGGACCAAGACTGCACTGCCTACCATCTATGAGGTCAGACACACGCCCACTCTTGAGATCGAGACTGTGTTCGAGACTGTTACTGGCACTACCTATGTTACTGTACCTGAGGAGGTCTCTGTTTCCGTGTCAGCCACCACTTTCGAGGAAACTACCGAGTACTGCGAGGATCGGGTCGTTACCATGACGGAAACTGTTACTTTTGTTGTGACCCCTAACGAGAGCCCTATGGCTACCTCTGCTGCTCTCCCTGGCACGCCTGTCATTGTCACCGAAGAGCCCGAAACTGTTACAGAGACCAAAATCGACACTTCGATCACTAGCGGCCTTCCAGATGCCATCATCACAGGCAACCCAGAGACTGTTACAGAGACCGATATCGATACCTCGGTCACCAGTGGACTTCCCGATGCCGTTGTCACCGGTAACCCTGAGACTGTCACAAAATCTGAAATCGACACCTCAGTCACTGGCAACCTTCCGGATGTCACTGTCACTGGCAATCCAGAGACCATCACTGCGACCGAAGTAGCGACCTCAGTCACTAGTGGCCTTCCCGATGCTATTGTCACCGGTAACCCAGAGACTGTCACAAAATCTGAAATCGACACCTCGGTCACCAACAGCATCTTCACTACCATCACCGTCTCGAACCTTAACCCCGGTAACCAGGGACCGAGAAGCACTGTCACCTCATGCACCACATTCGTTTTGACACTTCCCTACCCGCAATCTACAAGCATCGCTGGTGTTCCTCCTGAAAGCACATTCACCGCGACGATCTACGAAACCGAGGGTGATGCTTCCACCTCTACCACGACAGTTTTCGTCCCCCCGTCCCCTTATCCTCCCTACCCAACCGCTAATGACACTTTGTTGCCTGATACTACTGACAAGAACCCCATTGTGCCTCATATGCCCACTCCTACTCCTGTCATTATCTCTGGCGGCACCAAGAAGCCTGAGCCTAGAGGTTGGGGTGGTACCAGCGGAACCACTAACCTCAGCTGCACCGTCATGCTCGTTGCCGTCATCATGTTTCTACTTTAATTTCTGCCAGTGAGCTACCGCGCGACGCGACAACTTTGGGGAACCCTGCGAAGTGGACGAAGGGTTCAGATTCACTTGTATGAACATGAGGCCATTACTCTGGCGTCTTGGAGTTTCATCGGTCGGAACTGGCAACGGACTTGGCACGGGAACTGGAAAGCAAAGCGAGGGGATCTGTAAATCTGCTTTTGGCTTGCGCTATGCTGCATACCTAGGTAATGCAAAAGGTGACGCTGGGTGCTAGGTATAGGTAATAAAAGTTTAATAGCGCAACATGATTATTGTACTCCAACAACACATACATTCTTTCATCTGCATTCTAGCTTAGTAATGTGCAGTCAACATAATTCCAGGGCACAGCACAGTAACCGTAATAGTAACAAATCATAAAGCTCTTCTAAATGCCGGGTACGGCAGTACTGAAACATGAATAATCCTCTTCCTGATGCCTTTTCTAACGCCTCGCCCTATCGATCGATACAGAACCAATATCCTTGTAGACGCCATGTCCGTAGGCCAACTGTTCTACCTATTTAGAGCCCCTGCTGGCTCGGGCCTTCCACGCGTTCTTGATATCACCTGCTGCTCTATACAGGTCCTTCTCTGAGACTCTGTCCTCGATGCTTTGAAGCACACTCTTGGTGGTGCTGGTATGGTTCGCCTCATTCTTATCGTCACGGAAACGAACAATACGCCATCTTCCTTGTTCGTCAATGTTGCATTCGACAATGCGCCAGTCCAATGGGTCGTTGAGAGACTTGAGGGTCTCCCACTCCTCCTCATTAATGTGCACATCGTGGAAGAACTCATATTTATCGGGGCCGCTATCCCCCTTGTACACGTACAGTTCAGCTTTCGGGATGCTGTCGTAGTCGATGAACGGCTCGGTGATGCCCTCCCGACGCTCCGACTCCGTAGGGTCAACCTGCGGGAAGGACAGGCGCAAACGACAGTCAATGGTGTTCTCCTCCGGGGGCTTCCATTTCAAGATGTGAGTGTCAGTGCCGTGTTTGTAGGGTGTGGTGCGACAGGTGAAAATAAGTCCGTCGTTGCCGTGTTTCAGCTTGGGTAGAATATCTCTGAACATCATGTCGATGGCGTAGGCGAACTGAGGCTTCTTCATCTCGACGTAGAAGGGCTGGAATTCCAGTTCTTGGGGATACTCCTGGTACAGCTTCTTGTATGGGCGGTAGAATCTCTGGTCGAAGTATGCGAGGCGCTTGTCAAGTGTTCGCTCCATAAGTAATGCACCGTCGAGCACCAGACAGTCGAAAACAAGGAACATGGGAACGCGCTTCCCATCCGAGCCCGTGTCCCAAACCAGCTCGCCGTCAATCAGCGTGTTTGTGTGGAATGCTTCGGGGGAATTCTCGAGGGGGAAGTGAAGGCTCCTGTTTGTGATGAACCAAAAGTCGTTCTTGCGATCGATTAGGTAGTGCGCCTCGTTGCCATTCTCGTCGGTTGTCGAATAAAGAAGGTATCTAATACCGTCAGACTTTTCGACGACATAGTAGCTGCGATCCAATGTTAGCTTGAATCGTTGAATGCCAGTGGCTGTTCCTACTCGTGCTGTGCAAGTTCGTCGAGGTGCTGTCGGGCGAAGCTCACGGGCTGAGCGCCAGGAAATCCCGTCTGTGATCTACCGAGAAGGCTTGCGACCTCCCTCCGCATTTCGTGCAAAAGCTGACCTTGAGCTTTAACACCTGGCTCCGCGATGGAGGTGATGGGCCCATCCTGTTGCGCCATGGCGAAGCGTTATGGGACCTGTATGCATGAGGCGGGTGAAAGGTGTTGTCGCGACAGGGAAGCGTCTTTATAAGTAGCGTTATCGATAAGGCAACGTCACATACTAAACTACCTGTGCTTTTATTGAAAGAGGGTTGGGGGTTCTCTGGTCAAGGCACGTTCACATTCTTAGGAATTTATATGTTAATCAATGGAATATGTAATATCTCAACATATAATAGATATATCAGTGAGTCACAAAGTATGTACAGTGTCATCTTGCTGAGTCAGGTCGTTGCTGCATGACCTATCGTGCTGATCTAGGCTATTGAGTTTCACCTGGATAAATCAATCTTGCGGTTGATAATACATGCTAATAATATTCAATAAAATTGAACAAGTCAGGCTATTATTGAGAGCGTAAAGACATTTGATAATAGTGATGGATTAATTTCAGGTCTTGTCATGCCATTCAGTACGCATTTTTATCGTTGTTTGTCAAAGGACGGCTCAGGAGGAAAGACGAATTGTGCCAACTTTGAGCCACCTAGTAATAAGACGAGTATGAAGCAGAAGAACACATTTCTCCAAGTCTCCAAGATTGATGATCTCCAGAGCCTAACTCCATACCGGCCCTTTTAAACCCTGACATATGAAGTGCGACTTTGATATAATACTACTCTGCCTTGAACACTTGTATAGCAGGTCTTTGCAGCGAGCATCATCCCTGATCTATGCGCGATGAAGAATGATGAGAGCGAGCAAATGAATCGTAGGGTTTAATTCCAAGAGTACAATATATCGCAATCAACACGAGCGAAGTTTGTTCCATCAAGAAGACCCAGCGGCCGTGAGGATATGACATGTAGTCAATTGTATGGATTATGATGGGGATATTGCTCCCCACACTGATCTTACCCTCTACTGCTTCAAGCTCCAAACCCAGAATCATTGACCGAAAATAAAAAGACAAAAGCGTGCTTTAGGACTCATCAATCTTCTCTACCTCTGCTCGAGCTTCTTCCCATTGTTGCTTGCTCTTCTTCGCCCATTCAATTTGACTTTGCGCATACGCAAGCTACTGATTGTTAGCATTCAGATGTCCGAACAATGTTACGTGCGGCAGCTTACCATGTATCGTCGCAAGTCATCCTCCTTATCCTTTTGGAAACGTTTCATGTCTTTCAGCACACTAGCGCTGGCGTCTTTGACATCCTTTTCCGAGACGACTTGGGCTTGCTCCAGTTGACCAATGCTCTCTCTTGTCTTTCCGATCAAATCACGGCGAGTCCTTTCTGGATCGACATCGACAACCCCTTGCACGGCATGACGAATGGGCCCAAAGATTTTGTTCGTTATCGAGTTCCCACTGGGCATCTTCTTATGAGAGGGCACACTGGTACTTCTTTCGGGCAATCCCTGGCTGGCTGAAGGGGTATGGGAGGAGAAGTCACCATGCGTCCCTGGGAAATCAGAATCGATGGACTCGGTGTCCTCCTGGCTACCATCCCGTCGCTGGTGAGAAGGCGGCTCCCTAAGGCTCGTCGATCGCTTTGGCGGCGGTGAAATTTGTTGACTGCTGGATAAGTAGTTTTCGATCCTTCGAGCTTCAGCTTCGCTTTGCTCCAGCTGATCGAGGAGTGCTCGCTTCTTGCTTAGTTCTTCGGTAGTGAGATCTTGTTGTACACGCTTAAGCACCCGGTACTTCAGCACGCTCCTGACAACACCCGCGAATTGCGCATGCTCGCGCATCGGTTCAGCAAAGCTTGCGCCCAGAGAGCCCGAAAGTTCCTCCGTTGCGATGTACGACAAATCAGCCGCCTGGCCTATGCGCTCAATAGCAGGTCCGAGTGATGGTGCCTGCTCCGAAACCGCAAATGCATTGTAAACGGAGCCCAGCTCGCAAAGATCGGCCGCCAATGATGAAAGGTGGCTGAGGGTTCGTCGATTCACCTTCTCCATGGGTCCAGTTAGAAGTTGCTCAAGTTCCTTAATCGAAGATTCGTAAGATATGAAATAAGGGTCGAGCTCCTGTTCTCCGAGATTATGCCCTTCAGGTGGAAATCGACCAAAGGCATGGGGTCCTGCTTGGATATGGCCTGAGCTGTTGTCATGGTTGGTACCAGCCACTGTCTTCAACTTTGCTGATGCAGCCGGAATTGGTAAATAATTATGCGCAGGAGTTGGGTTCGCAGGGTCCAGTGGAGGTGCCTTCAAGATGGATTTTGGGATTGAAGCCACAGGGTGAGAGTGAAGGACCTCGCTCTGATCTGCTGTTAGTAAACGATAAAGATAGCCGCGCATTGAGACGATTAACCTACCCAGCTAGCATTCGGGTCAAGGAATCGCCACCAAACCCCATCTGTTCGAATCTCTTCCATCCGGCGACAACGATTCAAAAACACAGCCAGCATGCGCTTGCGCAAATCGATTATCTGCTGATCTTGCTTTGCATTCGTTGGGTTGGCAGCATAATCAGCCATAGTGTGCTTCTCAGGGATGGGAGGGACAATGAGGGTAGGGTGAAGGCGAGTAAGGGCATCGCGCAAAGAAGCGAACTCGGAGTATCGGCGGCGCACCTCAAGATCCTGTTGCAAATAATTAATTAGGCTCTTGGCAAGCATAGGTTAAAAGAAACGTACACCAGTCTTGATAGTATACACAATGTATCTACCGCCACTCTCTATGCTCTTACCAGCATCTGTGATGAGAATGGACAGTTTGGGGTTCTCGTAGAGGATTTGCTCGATTCGGCTGTCGTAGCCGCCAGGCTTGCGCTTTGGACCAGCGTCTTGTGTCAAATCTCCATCATCGTCACTGTCGTCATGAATTGCGCCGTGGGCGTGGGCGTGCTCGTCATCGCTGTCGGAGGTTGGTGTTTGAGGGGGCTCGAAGCGTTGATCTGCAGATAACGTGTCAGCATCGAAGGTTTTATTTGTATCGCTAACGATAACCAAATTCAACACATGGCTGGTGTTTTGGCAATGTCGGCTCGTATAGTGGTTTGGTTGACCTACATTCCCGAGTGGACGGAGACGTCGGGTTGACGGACGATGATTGCGAATCTCGTCTGTCGAAGCTGGTTCCGTACGGGTTGTTATCCTCGTCGTTCCACATTTTGAAGGGTATTAGAGAGAATCGAGATGGTCGCTGCAGACCGAGTGCTTTTCAGAGTCTATTTCGCGCGTTTAAGCTGGAGCCTGGGGAAGAGCTCCGGGCTGTTGGTGGACGAGAGCTTCAAATGCAGGTCGTTGCTAGCGGGGGAGGGGCAAGCATGGGTCTAATGGAGTGATACGAGGATGAATGAATTGATGCGAATGGCATTCAGTCGCGTCGCATACTTGAGTGGCCTGTTTAATCAGTTTAACCAAGGGAAAAGTATGTCGTGGTTAGACCGGCGGTGTCGGCAAACAAGTGAAGTACTCAGGGTAAGGTAAAGTAAGTAAGTAGGAGACTAAGTAGAACGGGATGGGATGGGAATGGATAGGATGACGTTGACTGGGGCTGGGCTGAGTTGAGTACTGTACCTAGGTTGGCTGCCCAGGCTTTCATATGCGCTAGGATACAGTCCAGGTAGAGTGAGTTTACTCAAGCAGCAAGGCCTTGAGCCTTGAGCCTTGAGCCTGCGCAGCCACAAAAGCTTCCAAGACTTTACCTGTTGTGGAACCAGTTCCAAGATCGCAACTTTGCTAGGATTAGCGCTATTGCTGTTATTAACGAACCCGACTTGGATGGATGATACGCACAGCTGACTACAGTACTGTACCTGGATAGATAGTAATTGATGTTATTAGGTAGCTGGTATTAACCACCCATGCAGCTAATCCCACGACCCGGTGGAGTTGAGTCAACTCTGCCGGATCTTGTTTACCCTATACCATTCTTCACGATACCTAAGCTGGGCATATGCAGGATACAGTTACTAACTTTGTGTGAGAGTTTGGGTGCACCTTGAACTACCTACGTTGTGACTTGTATATTATTAAGTTTATCTCGTATTTAAACTTACATAGTCACCTCCTGGTTGGTAGCATTCTTGGTCGAGATTATATGGTAGTTTGAGTGCAGCCACTCGGTCTAAATTGTTTTCGTTAGGAAGTTTACTATTCGCATCCGTAGTAATATAAAAGTTCTTTTTTTGTCTTTCCCTTTTATTTTCTCCCTGGGATCCCTCTTTAATACGACCACATGTAAAGGGAGTTGAATAACTGTAGAGGCCAAAACCCAGGGAGCTTGAATTCGAAGTAATGTCCTAATAATAGAATAGGCAATACAATAATAGTATGTACATCTTTTGGGAATTAATGGCCATCGTCAATCAACATTATGTTCACCTTTATTGCATGTTCATCTTCACTGTGCTCAAGGGATAGTACTGCCGTACAAAAGCCATTTATTTATCTCTGACTTACACAATAAGGAAATCTGCAAAAACCAACACAAGAACCATTCCAAGCAATGTTCATTTTGACGTCCCATAAAGTCAGCCAGAGTCAAGAAATATCTGTAACCGCCCATACCAACAACCCTTTACATAAACATGAGCTAATACTCACAAGGTCTTGCTTCCAAATGATATCCTGGCCGAACACAAAACATGTACCCTGCAATTCATGAACCATTGCCAAAGAAAGCGGGTGGGATGAATACCAAAACTCCTCTTGCCTGCTTTTCCAGTCTAACATCGTAGATACTCCTTTCTAGTTTGGTATTCTTTGAAAGTGACTCCTGCGCAAAATGAAGCAATAAAAGCTTACACTGGAAACCACACGCTATGCAAGACAGGAAACCAACATGACCAATCCTGACGAAGAGGCGGAGATTAAAAAGACACAGAGTTCCCTCTCGTCAATTGGGTTGCCGTCAATGAAATATCAGCATCTGTTGATCTCTAGGAAGGACAGCGATCAACTCGGCTTGATTCCCTAACCTTGTCGCTGAACTTCACGACCTGTGAGAGGGTTTGTAATGCATTGACGGGGTCGAATCAGACAATATCAAAATCGTCACTATGCACCGTAGCGACTGCTGAGGAAGGTGACTGAACTCTCATGGCTCCACGTTGGCCGTCGTTTTGGTTTCGAGCAGTGTGACCCAAGTAGCCGGCATTATGAGCACGCTCTGGGTCAAGAAGAGCTGAAGAGGCGGGTACGACGTGCCCGGGTCCTGGTCGACTCAGTCGTGGTTCTCGTTGGGCATCATCTGGTCCAGCTTGCGGAACGATGGGAGTACCCGGGATGGATTCGGTAGCAATAGTGGACGCTCTACCCACTGGAAGTCCAAAGACTCGACGCAGACGTCGCCACCATGCCGAATGATGTCTTGAAGAACACTCTGAAGGGGCTGATGTCAAAACCGACACTGGTCGTTGGTTCGACTCGGGAATGTTATTTTGTCCATGAACATTGCTGACCTGAGCAACCACTGGCAAACCAACGTAGGTCGTCGGATAGAAAGGCGCGACAGCTGGGATAGGGTGCTGGGGAACGAGAATTCGAGTAGCCTGACTCTGTAGGTTGGTGACCTGGCCCGTTGAATGGTAGATGAAAGGTGTGTAGGTATAAACGACATTCTCGCTAGGGTAGTGAGGGACTACGGGGAGCTGAACGAGTGGGACAGCAGGTAGTCGTGTTTGATTTGGTCTACGCCCCCGGCGTTGGTGTTGGCGTCTGATGACAACCTCCTGGTGGGCGACGGTGACTTTGCCCAGATAGTACATGTAGAAGAACATTAGGATCATGGCTGTGACAACGATGCTTATGATGATGCCTGCCTGCTCTGAAGAGTTCAGACAATCCCAAGAATCACATCGCTTGCTGCGGATATGGATTGTAGGGGCACTCGACCAAGGGTCGGGCTGGGCTGAGAAGGGAACCATGGCTAGAAACACAAGGAACCGCTACTCTTGTCGAATAATAGAATAGTTCGAGATAATGCCGCGTGCGGTCGAGAATAACAGGGAAAGGGATACAGAGGCAACTGTTCACGACTCGACTGAAGGCTTTCGCGGTAACAGCCTGGTTGATATTGAGAACAGGAGGGAAGGGAATGAACACGACTGTTCTACAGCCGGGCGAAGCAGTTAAAGTGTCTCCATTCGATAGGGCGCTTGGTGATGAAGAGAAGAAGGTTAGAGGCCAAAAAGTAATAGATAGTAGGGGTTATAACATCAGATCTCTTAGTATCGAGAATAAAAAGGGAAGGGATGTACAAGAAACTGCTGAAAGCCAACGAAGTAGGAGGTTTGAATATCCTCGTACGATCGAGCTTGTGGTGTTGAAGAGAAAGAAAGCAGAGGCCAAAAGGAAAAAGAAAAAGGAGTTTATTTCGTGCTCGAGGTAGCGAGAGAATAGACGGGCAGAGAATGTAGAACTGGCAAACACTGCCTGCCAGGTGCAAGATGCTCGCCCCCTCGCCGCGGCGGAACGCGATGCTTATTCTATTTACAAGTCAGGCACTGCATATTGTTACATAGATGAAGGCCCAAGAATACTAGTAACACGAGGTCACGAGATGCATCTGATACCATGTGCATTGAAAGATTCCGTATCGCTCTCCGGCTAGTGCTCCTTTGAGCAGCGCAGCAGACGGAGCGAAGTAGGGCAGTTCTTGAAATTGAGCATTCAACATTGAGGTTCTGAGGTATCAAGCACACATAACACGCTAGTAACCGTACATGTGACAGTATATCATCTAATTCACTTCACAACCTCCTGTTCTTAGTGGATATCGTGAACAAATGGTGTCGTGTTGTTGCAAAACTACAGATGAAAGAGATGCCTAATTCAGGAGATGAGATTAAGGCTACATAACCCAGAGAACAATGCTACAAGTCACAGTACAGACTGAGGAAAGGAACATCGGTTAAATAGATTGTAGTCTTATTTCAGGTGCATTTTCTTTGGTTTTCTTGCCTCCCAGACTGTTCAGGCGTCATGTTCGTTTTAACAACGAAAAGCTAACGAGGTCTGCCTGAACACTCGTAAATTTGATAGCCACCCTCAAGTCATACATAGAATATGAAATAAGGAGGAGACTCCAAGACTTCCAAATAAAAGATCTCTCAATAGATAATTAGAATAATCGAGAAAAGTTGCACTGATTTATTTGGTTCATATCGACCATTGTTGTTGTTGTTGGACGTTTCGATCTTGTAAGTCATTGACCAATCGAAGTTATACCGATGGCCCCACTACCAGAGTACGTACCTACTGCACCTCAAACTAGAAGCAGCTCCTCAGATTCTCATTCATCCTGCGATACAACAAAACTAACACGCCAAAATCATCTTCACCATCATTACCATCCTCCTCCTTTTCGCTAATACGCCCCTGAACTTCGCCCGAGCAAGCTTAGATTTTGCGATTGATTATGCTATTTGGTCTTTGAACCACTCGATGAGCTGATCCTCCTTTTACTCGAGGCGCATTGCTAGCTGCTACGAGCGACGCGTTCCTCGACCCAACTTTTCGCTTCCGAACGAACACCATATCTTTTCCGCACACATACACACACACACTTCCTCCACGGTCATGGCTTCTTCGCAAAATGGCACCGCCAATGGTGTCAATGGCGACGCCCAGTCGGGGCCTGTCAGCATTCGATTCAGCGATATCCCCTCCGCCATTGACATTCCTATTCCCAGCGGCGAGGCCGATGAAGCTGTCGAAATCAATCTCGAGGACCTCGTTGACGAACCTTCCGATCTCTGTACCCTACTAGAAAACGAAAACGCCGCAAAGACCTACTGGATGACCGTCGCCCTGGCTTATGCTAAACAACACAAGGTCGACCATGCTATCGAGATGCTTCAACGAGGCGGCAACGATATCCAGAGAAACAGTGCCAATCCGCGCGATAGAGTCAGCATGGTCTGTTGCTTATGCTGGATGTATTTGTGGAAGAGCAGAGAGGCGCCCCGTGTCGCCCCTGAGGGCACTTCCGTCTCCGAGGCCAAGACCAAGGAATATTATCTTCAACTCGCGACATCTTCTCTTAACGACGCTGCCCGACTCAACCCGTCATTCCCACCCATTTTTCTTGCCCGAGGTGTCCTCCTACTCCTACGAGCTTCCTTACAAGCACCATCTAAGACCGCAGGAGGTATTGGGTCCGAGAAGCACGAACTTCTGAAGACGGCTGTCAAGTCATTCGATGATGCTCTGCGTGTGTCTCAAGGCAAAAACATGTTGGCGCTCATGGGAAAAGCTCGGGCTTTGTTCTCAATGCACAAATATCCCGAGTCTCTAGCAATCTATCAAGACGTTCTGCAGAAGATGCCCGACTTGGTCGACCCGGACCCTCGAATCGGTATTGGTTGCTGTTTCTGGCAGCTCGGCTTTAAAGACGATGCCAAAATGGCCTGGGAGAGGTGCCTCGAGATCAACCCCAACTCCAAGGTTGCCAACATCCTGCTTGGCCTCTACTACTTGGACGCCAGTGGTCATGTGCCGGTAAACAGCGACGAATTCCTCAAGCTTTACAAGAAAGCAATGACAGAGTACGCACAAAAGTCTTTCAAGTTGGACAAAGATGTTCCACTTACGTGCTCTACTTTTGCTGGGTACTTTCTGTCTAGAAAGGCATGGGACAATGCCGACAAACTGGCGCACAAGGCTATCCAGTACACAGACGTCAATGCTATTGCCAGTGATGGTTGGTATTTGCTTGCAAGAAAGGAGCATTATGCTGGAGATATCGAAAGGGCGGCCGATTACTACCGACGTGCTGATGAAGCTCGAGGTGGAACAGAGACCGGTTATCTTCCTGCCAAGTTTGGTGTTGCCCAATTGTCCGTCATGAAGAATGACCTCGGAGAAGCCAAACTTCGCCTCGAGAAGATGATCCAGCAATCCAAGAATCACGAGGCGATGATTCTTCTAGGCACGCTGTACGCCGAGGAAGTCTTTGCAAATCAGGTCAGCGATAGTAAAGAGGATAAATCTGCCGAGCTTAAGAAAGCCATTACGCTACTCGAAAGCGTTCGAAATACCTGGAAAGATCCCAAGAGGGCACTGTCTCCAGACGCGTCAGTGCTCCTCAACCTGGCACGTCTTTATGAGACAGAGCAACCCGAGAAGGCTCTACAATGCCTACAACAAGTAGAGCAATTGGAGTTGGACCAGGTCCCTGACTCAGAGCGACCGCAGGATGTTACAGATGCGGTTGAGATCAAGGCTGCACTCCGCAAGTCTTTGCCACCTCAGTTGCTAAACAACATCGGTTGCTTCCACTCACAAGCTGAAAAGCATGAGCTTGCCAGCGACATGTTCGAGGCCGCACTAGGTGCCTGCATAAAGATTGGCGAGAAGGACCCTGATATGGATACGGATGCCTTGGTATCAACAATCAGCTTCAACCTAGCACGAAGCTACGAGTCCAGAGGCCTGACAGACAAGGCCATTGAAGTGTACGAGGGACTCTTGGCCCGACACGATGATTACACAGATGCTCGCGCCAGACTTGCCTACATCAAACTCAGGAAGAATCCCAACAAGGAGGGGCCTGATGCGGTTGCCAAGCTATACCAGGAGAACAACACCGACCTTGAGGTCCGCGCTCTGTACGGCTGGTATCTGGGCAAGGTTCACTCACGGAAGCGCCCCGCCAACGTCAACGAGGACCCCGAGTTCCGTCACTACAAGCATACTCTGCAAAACTACGACAAGCATGATAGGCATGCTTTAGTCGGTATGGGTAACCTGTATCTCATGCAAGCACGAGAGATGCGCCGCGACTCGGATTCTGATAAGCAAAAGCGAAGCGCAACATATGGTAAAGCCGTGGAGTTCTTCGAAAAGGCCCTTTCACTGGATCCAAAGAATGCCTATGCCGCGCAAGGTATTGCCATTGCTCTTGTGGAAGATAAAAAGGACCACAAGTCCGCATTGGGTATTTTCAACAAGGTTCGAGAGACTGTGAAGGACTCGCACCTCTATGTCAACCTGGGACACATCTACGCTGAGCTCCGGCAATACTCCAAGGCCATTGAGCACTACGAGATTGCCCTTTCCAAAGACGGCAAGAAAGACGACCCAACGATTCTTGCTTGTTTGGGTCGAACATGGCTGAACCGTGGCCGAGCTGAGCGTGACGTCGACTCATATGATAAGGCACTTGAGTGTGCTCAGAAGGTTTGTTCTTCTCCCGCTTTAATATCACATTATGCTAATCCAAACTACTAGGCTCTCGAGGTTGCTCCCGAGCAAGTGCACTACAAGTTCAACGTTGCTTTCGTTCAGATCCAGCTTGTTACACTGATCCAAGGGCTACCAGAGAACAAACGATCAACAGAACAGCTCGAAAAGGCTGCAGAGGGTCTCGAGTCTGCTATCACGTCATTGGATGAGATTGCGGCGCACCCTCAGACTCCTTATCCCAAGAATGACGTGGAACAGCGTGCCAACATGGCACGTAACACCCTACGCAACCAGCTTCAGCGTGCCATTGGCAAGCAGAAAGAGTGGGAGGAGAAGAACAAGGAGAAGATACAGGCAGCCAAGGAGCTAAGAGAGGCAGAGATTCGACGTCGCGAGGAGGAGCGCCAAAAGATTGTGGAACAAGAGCGAGAGCGGCAAGAGAAGATCAAGAGGGAGCGTGACGAGATTGCTGCAAGAGATCGAGCTTTGGCTGAGAAGCGAGCCGAGGAAGAGCGAGCCCGTATGGAAGCTGAGATGACGACCGACAGTGAGACGGGAGACAAGGTGAAGCGAAAGCGCAAGACCGCCCCTCGACCTTCAGGAGAGCCCAAGCCAAAACGCTCCGGAGGAAAGAAAAAGAAGAAGAGCGAGCGCCAGGACGACGAGTCTGAAGAAGAGGAGGAGCGGACCAAAAAGCGTCGTCGTCTTACAAAGAAGGAGTCTGCTAAGTACAAGTCAGCCGAAATTGTCGTTGATAGTGACGAAGAAAACAACAATGATGACGACGAACTCGAACGTGCGGAGAGGAACATCGATAGGGAAGAAACGCCTCTCTCTGAAGCCGACGAAAAGGCGGCTGAGGACGATAAAATGGATGTCGATGACGGAGCCAACCAAGGGGGCGATGACGATGATGAGGAAGAGATCGCTCCACGCCAGCAGACCAAGCGAGCTCGCCGTGGACGCGTTGTCGACACTGACGAGGAGGATAATGACGAGGAGGAAGCGCCCACTCAAGCTAAGACTACGTCTGGTGATGAGGATGATGAGCCTCGCCCTGCACCGGATACCAGCATGGCAGATGCAGCTGACGATGAAGAGTAAACAGGGATGCTGTTGGGACTTGGGAATGTGTTTTCTGCTAATACACGCTGAGAAAAAGCCGACCCTTCAATTGGGACTAGTTGTATCATTAAGTTAGATGGGTTTACACCAAGACATTGGGGAGAATGGGAAGCGTCTTTATCTTGTGGTTCTGCATACAGACAAAACATTTCAATCGAGATTAATATTGTAATATGCTGCGGTATATGACTAACGTGAATTGACATGTCTTCGCGTTTGGCACAGTTCCAATCATCATCGTCAGGTGATATGATCCCCCACGAACGTCCAAGGTGTTTTTCAGTCGAATGTTGTGCATCTTTCCATCTCTTCCAGATTCGTTATCTATATATATATAGCTGAATTTTACACTTCCATGGATCATCCATTACGCCTATTCCATCCAATGCAAATAGGAATCTGCCATATGCTTTCCATCATATTTGATTCGATATGCTTAGAAGGCAAAAACCTGGTCAACAAGCTTACTGACAGGGCGGGCCTTCTTGAAGCCAAGGCTCTCAGTGGCCTTCTTGAGACCGCTAATCATAGGAGGAGGACCACAGAGAAGGATCTTGACATCGTCGGCGGGCTTGGGCAGGTATTTCTGAAATGGTCAGCGAATTGAACTGTCGGACATGGGAATCTGAGTACTTACGTCGATCATGTCGGCAGTGACGTAGCCAACACCACCGGTCCAGCCCTCCGGAGGCTTGTCGAGAACGTAGTGAACGCGGATACCAGCATCCTGAGCAGCGAGGGCGTCGAGGTCCTCCTTGAGAAGAATGTCCTGAGCGGTAACGTTGGCGAAAATCAGGTCGACCTCGGTCTTGTCTCCAGCAGCTCGGCCACGAACGATAGCACGGATGACCTGGAGCATGGGAGTGATACCGGTGCCACCAGCAATCATACCAAAGTGTCGAACCATGTTGGGGGTGTAAACGAAGGCGCCCTTGGGACCACGGACCTTGATGGTCTGGCCAACGACGAGAGAGGCCATGTGCTTGGAGATGTTGCCCTGGGGATAAGACTTGATCAGGAGGTCGACGTGGCCGGGCTGGTGATCACCGGAAATGGGGGTGTAAGAGCGGACAATCTCCTTGACAGTGCCATCGGGCTGGGGGCAAGGAGCACCAATGGAGATGTGCTGACCGATAGGAAGACCGAGGATGTGCTTGGGGCTGGGAAGCTTGAAGCGGTAGCTATCACGCAATTAGTACGTTGAGCCAAATCGTGCGAGCCCGGGTGTTTGGTTTGCATCGGCGACTTACATGGCGACGTTGTGCGACACAATGGTCTTCTCCTCAAGCTCGAAGTCCTGGAAAACATCAGGCTTAAGAGTCTTCTTGACCTCTGCAATTCGATTAGGTTAGTTGACCCGTGGCAATTGCGGTGGGAGCAAGAGACGTTGCGCAACTTACGGAAGGCCATGAAGTTGTAGATGCCGAACAGGATGGCGAAGAGAGCAGCGAAAGGAGTCCATTCCTTCTTGACAATCAAAGTGCCGACAATCAGGAGCAGACCAGGCGCGTAGACATAGTCGATGTAGTGCCTCGCGAGAAGCGAGTCGTTGTCGCCAGGAGAGGACATGGTGGAGCTTTGAGTTCCCCGCCTTGTAAACACGCGATAGGTCTCTCTACTCTGAGGTGAAGCTCTTGCTCTTGAAGTGAGCAATTGAATTGAGCCTCAGAGGTTGCACAGGCAAAAAGTTGCTGTGTTGTGCTGTACGTTATACCCAGGCCAGGCGAGAGGTGGGTTTTGCGGGGGTGGAAAGAAAGATGTCTGTCTTCTTTGGACAGTTTAAAGGAAAGAAGAGGAGGGGGAGCTCTTCTTGTGGTAAGGTATATAAAAAATGGAAACCGAAAACCGAAGGCCGAAATCGCAGGCCCACTGATGAGAGAAGGTTAGTGCTCTGGCCTTTGAGTGAGTCTCTGCGCGCAAGCGGTCACGTGGCGGTTGAAGATGCCGGCCTTGTTCGAGTTCGTCAGTTGATCGAACGAGAATTGAGAGACGTGATTGGTTATTACCCCAGACTATGGTGGCTTCAAGTTCGACTTGTGGCGGGGTAGTTTTCTCGGTTTTGAGTTGTCTTTGACCGTGAAGAGTTGAAGAAACAGACGAAGAACAAGTCAGGTAGTAGGTAGACCAGACAGTTGGACTGGAGATACAGCCCGCATGGCATAACCTTATATACCTCCATACTTGGGCCATGGTCACAAGCCCTCCATCGCTATGCCCTATACATCTTCATTATATCAACTGTTATCTATCACCTATGTATCAATCACTAGATTGAAGGCTCATCTAAGCTATCTTTAGTGTGGGCCATTGACCATACATCATTCTTCCCAAGTCTGGGCAGTTTACTTACCCGCTATGGTTTGGTCATGCTCATGGTCACGCCCCTCACTCCTGTGGCTGCAAAGCTGGACTTTGCCGGTGTCTGGCAGTTTATATGGATTATTTCCTCGGACTCTGACTGCCCGGCACAACTACCGTACCTCGGAAAAGGCACATTCAGTTCCGAAGATTTGTGCGATGACTTGTTCTTGTGTTTCTGTAGAAATTGACGGCCAAGCATATAGTTAAGAAGGCATCATGAATTCCCTCATAATGTTTCTCCATGACAACCAGCCACGAAAAGAGTATCGATTTAGCTAATCCGTAGCTACAGGTTTAATGGTCCAGGGCATATATCCACTCACTCAGTAACATCATTGTCTGCTAGAGAAACCTTTTTGAAAAGGCGAAGTGTTCTGTGGCTGATTCAACTCTGATTGAACTGCTGGACTCATCGCTTTCTTTGTCTATATGCAACGTCATTTATGATGCCTATAGCTCAACAGGCTATGTAAATTGAATTGGTTCCTCTGCTTGGTCTCATCATCCACTCGTCGTGATTTAAAGCCTCAATACAACTGAATGAGGCGGTTAGATAAAACATTTTACTAGACTATATGTATTGGATGTAGCGAAACACCCTTCCAACTTCGTGTATAATGTCAACTGCTCTTCCGCGACATGCATGATGAGAATGTGACCGTTTTCAGACCTGCGCCTAGTAAGTGTCCTCTTATTGAAGCCTCTCTTGAGACAACAACATGTGATACACAGCATGCATTGAGGCATGGCATCGATGAGCTTAGGACTTTCTGCCTTCACCTGTTAGAAGCAGAAACTCCTAGAACACGAACACATCAGGCCGAATCGAATAAAGGCGGTATTGGTATGTCAGGGACTACGAATAAACACTCTATAACCCCCCTCTGAAGTGCTCCGGTGCTCTGGTTGGGCACTTCTCATCGTCTAGTCAACAGGCTGCCTCCGTAACAGTATTGTTTTGCACTGGCCAGAATTGGGAGGGTCCCTTTACATGGTAATGTTTTCGAAACACTCGCGTATCGCACCTGAGATAGGAGACGAGAACTATCCAATGTGATGGAATCCCTTGGAAGACGGTCAAGGCTCGAGAAGAGTGCGTTTCCTCATGAAATGCATGCTGGGCGTCAGCCCCGGATTGTTAGCATCGGTGATTGCGTCAAATGAGAGAAAACAGTTAGACAAGACCAATAAACGACAGTTCGGTACGCAATGCAAACAATATTGATGAAGCCAGGTGTGTTACACCACAAGTTATCCTTGGTGCCCTATGGATCTTGATGAAGCGGTCAAGAAATCTTATTCTCAAGAAAGAATCCACAAGCAATGGAAACATAATGGAACATAATAGCCACGATCCAGGAAAATGCTGGAAGATCTCATCTTTTATTAGTCTGGTCCCTGAATTTACGTTGCCGTACTAATTGCCCGCGAAGCATGGATATTGGTGGGGACGTTGCTTTTCTTAGATCATCTTGTTCGTGTCGGGTCGGGAGAGCATCAACCCGCCCACATGATCCAGGACTACGAGGTAAAGGTTAACTACCTACTAATTACTGTAGCTCAAGTTTTTTTCCCCCAAGGGTCTTTCTTTCTGCACGGGCTTAGAGTCCATGGATTCGGACTCTCCGGTCATTGGCTTGAATGGTTGACAATTTTGCAGGTTTCACCAAAAAGATGCCTCCATCCATACTAATAAAAGCGCCAGATTGAAGGGGGCGACTGGCTTGTCGCCAACCGCGGATAGCGAGCTTTGGAATTAATCAGATGAAGACGATCAGACACAAAGCATGGACTGCAGAGTTATGCAAGCTTTTGGCTCCAGCTTTAAATTAGCCTCCTTTTCTTTTCTCTTCTTTGCCTCCCTCTCTCCTATACCAGGACGATGATAGAAAACCTACTGGTAACCTATGATGGGCCGTTCTCGAACTCGCAAGACGAAAGTCCAGTCAACTCTGCAGTAGCAGAAAGAACCCTTTTAACAAATACATATTTGAGCTTGTCTCAAACAAGAAACGCCGCGTCGTCGTTGTCGTCGTTGTCAACGTCTAAGTTTAGCGGGTGGCTTGGCTGCATGCCAATCGCAAGCTCAAATGGATGCCAAGCAAGTTCAACGGCCTCTTGATTGAGCTTTGTGACTGGCAAGGGTTATAGACGGTTTATAAGGTGACACGACTTCCGGCAATACGGCAGATAAGGATTGTGCACGAGATGGCTCTCAGAGCGAGATGAAGTGGCAGAACAGGAGGCATACTTTATTACTCAGTCTTGGCTAGGAGCGACACGAGATCACTGAATACGATGTTTGTAATCCATGTGAGAGGATCAAGGACTTAGCTCAACTCCAAGTTGAATCAAGCCAAGGCTGCTCTATCCGTACCATATCCTTGAGTACTATGTACGTACTGTACTTGGAGCATATTAATTGCATTAAAACTGCACCGCATCTTGTGGCTCTGACCTCTGGATGATTCCGAGATGAATTACTTGGCTCGAGCCAAAGCTTGGCTGAGGCTTGAAGTAAAAAAGTGGTTTTTAGGTGGGTTGAAGTTGGAACTAAGCGAGACGGATGGAGAAGAGAGGGGTCAAATGTCAGCTCTCAGCTACCTATAGACAGCTACAGAGTCTGTACAGAGTACCTATCGTGAGATGCACTTTATGGATCCTTGAACATGATCTAGTCCTAGAGGTAGATCTGAGGGATAAAATGATAAGCTCCGTCTATTGGGAGGCCAGCCAAGGCCGCACCACAAACTTGATGATTGGCTATATCACGGATAGTCACAGAACCCAGAGCCGGTCATGGAAAGTACAGTAATGATGGGTTTCAGCATCATGATGGTGGCTCTATTTCCTGGGATTGACCACCAAAAACTCAAGATCTGCGTACAATCTTGGAGAATGTATATAGATATGCATAAGAGATTCTCTTTTCTTGTACTCTGTATATTGGATGTGTTTCAAACCTTGGCCAACTCGAGCCTTGATTCTCGTCTCTTGTTAAAGCTACCAGGGGCCCTTGTTGCGCGTCCTAATCGTGGGCCAGTAATGAGCCATAACCCGGTATGGAGTGACGGGTTCTTGTTGTTGGTTCGTTCAATTGGCCCTTGTTTTTTTTTTTTTCTCTCTCTGTCTCGCTCTGATCGAGATCTGAAAATCTAAAATATACTACGGATGCATTAGGCCATGTTTGTGCTTGGCTGAGAAAAGTCCATGGCCTTGCAAGGGGTTTAAACTCCTCTTGTGGTTCCCGTACATGAGTTGCTGGGTCAAAGCCCGAGTCCGCCGTTGGAGATTTGGCTCTGAACGTTCATGTAAGTGGAGCTGATGTTGTTTGACCCAACTGGGAGCCTGTAATTCTGGTTATTATGCATAGTACTCTGGAGGTTTGGATCCATCCATGCCCGGGCTGGGTTGGGCTGGACGGGCCCGACAGATCCATGGTGGGTGCTCGGTCTAGGTGATCCACCACTAAAAAATGTCCCCTAAGCCAAGCCGCAGCAGTCCTTATGACGACGACAATTGACGTGACCTCAGCGCAGCTGGAAGTGAGATCCATGAGGTGAATGGACCCAAGGTAACCTCAGACCATCCAATGTACTAACCTTACTTTAGTACCTTACCAGACTTAGATGAGCCTCGTTCGTTCATTCTTTGCTTTTCTATTTTCCTTCCTTTCCATTCGACTTTTCTCTATCTTTCCCTCGTTTGAAATACTGCTTCTACCTAATCCTAGCAAACCCCCTCTTGTCCAATCCAATCCAATCCAATCCTATCCTGTCCATCCATTCTCTAGGTTTCTTTGATTAGCGGCCGCCCTGGGTTGCGATACCTATAGTACCTACCCAACTAGCTCCTGTTTCTTTGTCAAAGGCACCCATTTCCATCTATTATCATATCACCCACCACTGGTGGTGGCTCTGACTTCTTTTTTATCTTTTCTCTCCTTTTTCTTGGTTCCAGCCTTCATTTGTCTCTCATTCCTCTTCAGAAACCTCCCGTCCTCGTCTCCGGGACCACCGGATCGGAAAGCCCATACCTACCTATACGACACGCCTCGTATCATCAAAGCCTCTTTGTCTCGCTCGCATTCTTGACAACCTCAAACCTAGTCAAGTGATTCATCTTCTACACTGCGTTGCATTGCTGTCGATTCACGGTTCTTGGCAGTGCCTTAGCATGCCATGTTCAAGGCTGTTATCTAGATCTCTCATGATTTTGACCTGAGCTACAGTAACTCTCTTGGTCACCACGACGTCACCCTTGGCTACTGGTCTCATCCAAGCCATTCCCTCGCTGCCGATCAGCCAACCGACACGGAACCTCACTCAGCTTGCACCGTGATATCTATCTATTCTATTTATCTAGGTGTCTTTTTTTTTGCTCTGTTTCCGCGCACCCTTTGTCTGTATTCGTCATATACTATTCCTCTTCCAAGGAGTTCTTGTCTTGCGTGACTGTCTGCAGTATCTGTCAAGTTCATCTCTGTCCGAACTGGAATAGTCGTATTGTACCTACAGGCGCAGTTGGGTGCCGATACATAGCATAGCGCTCAGTCTCCTGGCGCATTCCTCGACCATATAACTACTACCCGCAACGCTCAACTTGCTTGCTGCCACCAAACCCAAAATACTGGATTCAACGAGGGCGTTGGCGCCCAGACGCACCCACATCCCGTTTTGATAACGACGACAACGCATGCGGGGGCTCCTTGAAGCTTGGTTTATTCAACCTTCTGCGACATTGCACCGTAGCCGAAAGCACTGAGACACTTGACGTCGAGACGATCCTGTCACCTAGTCCGCGGTTTTCATCCCACATCCATTTCGCTTGCGGACTCATACCAGACCAAAGAACGAACCTTCAGTTGTTTTCAAATCGGGAGTTTGGTGTCTTGTGCATCCTCGGCATTGTCGGCATGCTGAGCATAGCTATTCAACTTGATCTATCCCTCTATTTTTACTGATTTCGGAAACTTTACAATCGAACCTCGAACCTCCCCGACGATCCTACTCGAAGCACAACTGCGAGTTTGCCAAGATGAACGAGAAATGGAAGAGGATGACTCTTCCAACCCTCAAGACAACGCCGCCAGTACCAATTCCTGACGATGGGAGCAAAGGATTCGACAATGGCGATGGAAAGAAACCACGAGTCTTCTCCAAAGCGCTTCGTTCGCTCAGCAATTCCTCCATGGAGTCCATGTCACAGAGCCCATCTCGAAGCTCATCCTCTATGCGACGCCTTCAAAAGACCCATTCCGGCTCGGGGTCCATGATCGATAGAATACACCGCCGAGTATCCATAGCCTCGCCGATGAGCGCATCCGCTCCCGAATTCGCTGCGATTACCCCTGAAGTACCTTATTCATCGATGGAACTTATCCAATCCGGTCCACTCAAGACTGACGTTACGCTCCTGAAAGCCCGTGCCGAGTATCTCGTTTTGACGGATACCTGCTTGATCAAATTTGGGGGTGTAGAAGGTGCAAAAACTGCTTTTCCGCAGATCAGAACAGGAGATGGAACGCTCAAACCAAGCAACTCGCACAGTTCAAGCAAATCGTCTTCGGATGTACGCATGGAGATCCCTCTGCGTTCCATTGTTGGAGTCTTCAACGAAGAAGGCTCGAGCCCTCGATTTGGCATCGAAATATGGTGGTTTTCACAGTGGCCTAAGCTGGCATACTCAAAGGCACATTTGTTCTTCATGTTGCCCAAGGATCGCGATGACTGGCTAGCCAATATTCAACGGGCTTGCAGGGTGAGCCACAGACGATCCCCGTCCCCATCCTTAATACCGAGCAACCTGAGAGCGAGAATCAACCACATCGTGGAGACAACAGAACCCGATTCAAATGCAAGTACCTCGAAAATCTTGACATTTCCCGTGGTCAAGCGCACGGTTGGCGCACTTCAGAAGGCCAATTCAAGTGATGACTCTCAGCACTTCTCGGATGGGTCCTCCTTCTACATTGTTATCGGACCAGCTATGTTGTACTTCATTGAGGTCCTCAAGGCAGAGTACACAACTACCCCTGGCGATCTGCGTGTCAAGGTTCAGTCCTATGGTACAGTTTCACTCATACGGTTCCGGGCTTCTGTTGCGTCACATGAGCAACGGTTTGTGATGAGTTTTCGGTAAGTTTTATCAGAAGTACCATGAATCATGCTTCAGGATGCTGATGTGTATCAGATTACCTCTTGGTCGCGAAAACAGACTCGAGCTTGCCAGTGTTCATTATCGACATGTCATTGAGGCCATGACCAAGGTAGACCGAGAGCTGAAGCCCATGTGGCCACAGCATTTGCAAAAGGCTATTTTCGATATCAAGGGTCTCCCTCCACCACTTCAATTGACTTCTGGAAATGATTTAGGGGGCCTGGAGCGAAGCTTACACGCGTACTGTGCCGCATTCAAGGTCCAGGTTCCAAGCTGGACCATTGAGTGGAACACGCCCTCCCAGCCAGCCTTCCGCCTTCTGCCTCCCACCAATCAGCCATATTCTACTCTGCAATTGCTTGCACTGTTTCGAGCATTACGGTACAACAGTTATTTCAAAGAGCTGTCTTTCCGTAACATCGATCTGTCCGGTCTTGCTGGGAAGAAGGACTATTCGCACTTTGGAGATACCATTGCCTACACCTCACTGAACGGAGTTAAAATCTCTGAAGAGCATTATGATATCCTCATGCAATCTTCTGTCCTAAGTCAAGAGATGCATGCACTGGCGTTTTCATCTGAATCGATACGAAGTATGGATCTGAGGAACATATTGGGTCCACGGAGCATCGTTGGTCGTTCTAAAGACCCCGAAGGTGCCCGTAGAGTCAGCTCAGAGGTCCTGCGACCCATCCTACTCTTACTGAAGCGTCAAGCATGTCTTTGCCATAGCATCACTATGTCTGGCAACCTCATTGCACCAAGTGACATTGAGGAACTGGCCAATATTCTCGCCCTTGATGACGTCTACATGAAAAAGATTGATTTGTCCAATTGTGGTCTCGGTGATGAGGGTCTCACTACTCTCTGGGCAGGTATTCCAGGTCAAGGAGCCAACCTTCAACACATTGACACATCAGAAAATCAGGGCACGGTCAAATTCGAGATTATTCGTGACTCGCTCAGTCAACTTCAAGCCATAAGAAAGCTGAACATAGCTGGCAACACCAGAATTCCATACGACGTCCCATTGTTCGAGGACTACGTGCTAAGCTCTTGGCGTCTAGAGGAGCTTGACTTGTCCGGAATTGCTGTAAGTGATCACTTATGATGGATGGGTTGATGAAAGCTAACAAGACTTTTTTTCAGCTCAATGCTCCAACCGTTGACATTTTGACTGCCTATCTAGCATCACAAGCCTCGGAAAGCCTTCGTGTTCTTCGTTTGAGCAAATGCGGTCTAACAGGTGCTCAAATCGCCCAGATGTTCTATGCAATGGGTCAAGGTAGACAAATCACACTCTACATCAACGGCAATCGCTTAGACGAGGGGATCGACGATTTATGTGCTGTCATTGGCGAATGCTTTGGACCTTGGGGTCTTTTCGTGCAGATGGTCGAGTTTGCGTTGGAGGCCAATTACATCAAACTTCTCGAGGCGTTGACGGTTAACCAGACCATCGAATGCCTGAGTCTTGCTGGTACGGCTACTCCTGACTCGGCCAGTGAGACAGCCTGCAGGGCGCTCTCAAATTTGTTCTCACAAAACCGTACAATCAGGTTTCTCGACCTTTCTGGGTTTGACGCCAAGTTGGATGAGGGACGCCTTGGTCCGGGCTTCTCCAAATCTCTTGGTGGCCTTCGTTTCAATACAAGGCTGGAACATCTGCGCGTACGAAGTCAAATGCTGAACGTCAACATCGGAGACCTGGCTGAAGCCATCTCTGCTAATAAGACACTCCACAGCTTGGACTGTGAGGGCAATGATTTCAACCTCTCCAACTTTAGACATCTTGTACGACATTTGAGCGACAGTACGACGATTCGTTATTTTTCAGCTTTCTCGGATCGCGATCTTGCACAAACAATTCAAAAGTCAGTGGACAGCGCCGTGGCGACTGCAACGACCTCAGTACGCAGGCAGTCCATGATTTCCAAGCTGCGACACGAGAAGATCCCGCAGAGCATCAGTGAGCCTCTGGCGCAGCAATTGCGAGATGGGTGGGAAGACGCGGTTCACACACAGCAAGAGGTTTTAGAGAGGAATCGATTGCTATTCGAGGAAGGCGAAGATGGCCGTCTCGACTCGGGCCAGGACGGATACATGCTCTGCGACGGCGAAGAGGACTTCTCCAAAGCATTTGGTGGATTGGCACTTCGGGCTTTTGAGTCCAAGAGGGCTTTGAATCGCCGAACGTCCAACCCATATTTGAGCAACAAGAGGGCCAGCATGATCTCACTGGGTCCAGCTCGTCTGGTCAGCGCGGAGCCAGGCGCCAGAGTCACGAGATCTTGGTCAAGATCATACTCGATTGTCTCAAGTGAAGGGGGTATTAGTGCAGCAGAGAGCCCAAGCACAGGTTCAGCGGTTCCTACCCCTCCTGAGCCAGACAGTCCAATCGACAAAGAATACCTAGTAGGGAACCAACAAACCGGACATGATGATGCTCTCGAGTACGAGTACAGCTTTGCCGACCCAAACGATACCGACTTCGGATTGGAACTACGAGCCCATCGACGATTCTGGAGCGATGAGGCTGGGTGTATTGAGGAAGAAGAGCATGGAGTGCAGTTTGAGGAACGGCACACGTGAGATGAGGATAATGAACATTAATGGAGAAAATACGTGCAAGGACAATGGCATTGTGGTCGACCCTTTTCCGATCATTCCGGAGTTCTTTTGTTATTGGGCATATGGTATACGGAAGCAGGCGCTTGAAGGTTTTGGCATTATTATCGTTATTGGTGGTTTTGGTGCTTTTATTTGCGTATAAATTACTCTTGATACCCTTCGCTATTTCTATTAGATGAATTGAATTCAATATCTTTAAATTTCAACAGGGCTCATAGTTCTTCGCCGGAGTGAATAAGTAAGTGCATGCGTCGTCATGGTGCATATGTTAGTATCCACGGTAGCTTTGTAAGAAGCGTAATGAACTCGACACCATGCTAAGCTCCAGATAGAAAAAGCCCGCCAATCCCTGTCCGCCATCCAATTCCAACTTAGGAGAGTCCCGTCTCAGCCACCTCAATTTGCTTTGGGCTTCCATTCCCCTGTAAAAGCCCACAGGTGCCTTGGCGGGCCACTAGAAGCGCTCCGGCTGCACTCCATGGGGGGAACACTCCACTGCAAACCTACAGCAACCTGCCCAAGACGACGCTCGTCATCACGTACGAAGCCACCCTATCTCTCTCTTACTCCTCCATCATCACATCCAATCTCGTGGATGCCCTCTTTCTACTCCGCGATTACCGACTGAGAGCCTTACAGTCCTTTAATATTGTATTTCTCATCTTATTACTGCATTTTTCAAGCTTCAACTTCTATTGCGGGAGCTTCTACGCTCCAGAGACTGTCGTTTGGTTCCTTGCAACCCCCGAATTTAGCGCCTCCTCGACCCCCCGAACGAGATCTCGTACGTGGTCTTGGGAATAGGAATCAACCACAATGTACTCCAACTCAAACGCCTTCTTAGGCGGTAACAGCCAGCGACCTGGTGGCCAGCAGCAGCAATATGGCGGAGGATCGTTTGGTAATATGGGCGCCGGCCAGCAGCCTGGCCAGCAACCCAGTCCCTTTGCGCCTCAACCCACAGGCTTTGGACAAGCTCCTTTGCAGCAACAGTATACCGGCTTTCCAATGCAAGGCCAGGGACTACAGCCGCAGCAGCCTCTCCAGCAACAATTCACTGGGTTCCCAGGCCAGCAGCAGCAACAGCCTCAGCAGCAACAACCCTTCCAGACTGGTGCTCCCGCGATGCCCTCGATCCCACCCCAGTTCCAGCAGCAATTCCAACAGCAGCAGCCGCAGCCGACTGGATTCTCTTCCTCACCTCAGCCGGCGTCCGGGCCATCCAACCCGCCTGCGGTACCAATGAAGCCACAAGCTACCGGTTTCACTGAGATGGCCGCGTCCTTCCAGACAGGTGGTACTGCAAAGCCACGAGGTCGAAGACCAGAAAAGCCGCAGCCTAACAAGATCCCCAACATCCGACTGTCTTTCATCACAGCACAGGACCAAGCCAAGTTCGAGACTTTGTTCAAATCCGCCGTGGGTGACGGTGGAATGACCATGTCAGGAGAAAAGGCGCGCGATCTGCTTATGCGATCAAGACTTGATGGCGACTCTCTATCCCATATCTGGTACGAATCATTCCTACTGACTTCATTTTTGTAGCTCAAAAGTATGGTGTTAACAAATCTCAGGACCCTCGCCGATACCACTCGTGCTGGCCAGCTCTACTTCCCCGAATTCGCCCTCGCCATGTACCTGTGCAACTTGAAGCTTACCGGCAAGCAGTTGCCACCTAATCTACCCGACAACATCAAGAACGAGGTTTCAAGCATGGTTGATATTATCAGCTTCAGCGTCGCCGACGACGCCGCTCCTTCTGGCGGTGCTCCACTCACCCCTGATATCAGGACCAACACTGCGACTCCCCCGACCATTCAGCAACCCCAGCCTCAGCAGCCCCCGCCTCAACCTCAAGCTTCCAACGCGCAGCTGCTCCAAGCGCAGATGACGGGATTCCCTGGGCAACAGACAGGGTTTGGACAACAGCAAGGCCTGCAGAGTCAAGCAACCGGTTTCCCTGGGATGCAAAACCCCCAAGCTACCGGATATAACGGTCCCCGGCCTCCGATGCCCCCTATGCCTACAGGTTATGGCCAATCGTTGACTCCTGGACCTGCGGGTGGCATGGTTGCTCCTTTGAATGCACAGCCTACGGGACGACCTGGTCAATGGGGTCTCGTCAATGCGCCTGCAACCGGTCTGCCCAACATTGATGCTCTCCAGGCTCAGATGATGCCTCAACAAGGTCGTGAAGCCGGAAACTTCACCACACAGGGCCTTCAAGGAAACGCCGTCATCCCTTGGGCGATTACAAAGGAGGAGAAGACCCGTTACGATTCGCTTTTCAAGGCTTGGGACGGTCTTGGCAAGGGCTACATTGGCGGCGACCAGGCTATTGAGATTTTTGGACAAAGTGGTCTCGAGAAGCCCGACCTGGAACGCGTTTGGACTTTGGCTGATCACGGAAACAAGGGCCGTTTGGATCTCGACGAATTCGCCGTTGCCATGCATTTGATTTATAGAAAGCTCAACGGGTACCCGTTGCCCAACAACCTCCCTGCCGAGCTTGTTCCTCCTTCGACCCGCAACTTCAGCAAGTCGATCGGTACCTTGAAATCAATGCTCCACGATGAGTCCGAATTCCGCACCAAGTCTGGTGCTGCTCTGTTGCCTCAGAAGACGGGTGTGAGCTACATGAAGAACCGCTCGCTCAGGGGCGCGCCCGCTGGAGCCGTTGCTGGTCGAAAGGATGCCACAGTCTTCAAAAACGAAGACGAGCAGTTTGGTTACAGATCGAGTGCTCGTCGTAGGGTTGGCAACAACTCTCCTCGGCCTGAATCTCCTGCCTCTGTTACTTCAAATGATGAATTGACTCTTGACCAGCTCAAGAAGAAGATTAAGGAGAAGGAGGTTCTTTTGGATGCCATGGACTTTGCTGACGAGAAGAACCTTGAAGAAGACGATATTCTGGATCGCCGCGATCGACGTGAGGCTGATGAGCTTTATCGCCGCATTCGTCGCATTCAAGGAGATATTGATTCTCACCCTGACGCGGCCCTGGCAAGTGGGGATTCTGAAGCTGAGCGAAGAGCCCTCAAGCGGCAGCTCCAGAACCTTACAGATAAGGTTCCCGAGCTTGCTTCGCAGGTGCGAAGAACTGAGAAGGCCATCATGGACGCCAGACTTGAACTCTTCCGCATAAAAGATGCCAAGGCTCACCCCGGCAGCGGTACCCCAATTGTTGGAACTGGACCTGGTGGTACTGTGACCGAGTCGGATCGTCTCAAGGCAAGAGCCAAGGCCATGATGCAGCAGCGAACTGCTGCCCTGACTGGCAAGAAGGTCGATGTTGGCACCGAGGATTTCGATGCGCCTAAGCGACTTGAAGAGGAGAACATCAAGGTCAAGAACGAGAAGGAGAGTAACGAGCGCATGGTCCGCGATGTTGAGGAAAGTGTTCGAGACTTTGCCCGTGGCATCGAGGATAGTCTCAAGGAGGGTGGTCGCGACAACACTAGTGAGCATGAGAAGCGCCGTTGGGAGGATGCACTTGGAGTAGAGGATGAGGTCCGCGATTTCATCTTCGATCTTCAGCGCGAGAGCCGCAGCGCCCGTGTCCGTGCTCAGGACAAGCAACCTACCCGAAGCTCTGCACGAACCGAGGAGTCTCGACCGGAACGTGTTGCCAGCCCCCGGGTAGAGGAGCCTGTCTCAACTTCTCGTACTTCCACACCCAGTGCTGGAGGATCATACTCCGCGTACAAGACCCCTGAGGAACGAGCTGCCTTCATCAAGCAGCAGGCTGAACAACGCATGGCTGAGAGGCTGGCTGCTCTGGGAATCAAGGCTCCCACAAAAGCTGGCGAGACAGCTGCGCAGCGCATGGAGCGTGAACGATCGGAGCGAGCGGCGAAACTGCGCCAGGCCGAGGAGGAAGATGCTCGTAGGGAGGCTGACCGCCAGGCTCGTCTCGCTGAGGAGCAGGGAATTCCTCCTCCCGCAGCTGAGCAGCCCAAGACTGAGGCCAAGAAGCAGCCTCCTCCCCCACCAACCCGACACCGCGGCAAGCTTGAAGCTGACCAGGAGGCTTCAAAGAAGGCCGAGGAGGATGCTGCTAAGCAGGCTGAGGAAGAGAGACTTGCTCGGGAGCATGAGCAGCAACAGCGTGAGACGCAACAAATGGAGTAAGTGCTACATCACAAGTCCATACAGCCGCAGTACTAACGAATTTATAGGGAGGATGCTAAGGAACAGGAGGACGACCTTGCTAAGGAGCGCGAGGCTTCTGAAGCCCGACTCAAGGCCCTTGAGGAACAAGTGAAGCAAGGCAAGCTCCGTAAGGAGGAAGAGAAGAAGCGAAAGAAGGCCGCCATGGCCGAGGCCAAAGAGAAGGAGGCCAAGCTTGCTGCTCGAAAGGCTGAGATTGAGGCTGCCCGCCAGCGTGAGCTTGAGCTTCAGCGACAACTTGAGGCTATGGAGGATGACGATAGCTCATCGTCGGATGAAGATGATGGTCCTCAGCAGATCACCCCTCAGGCTTCTACGCCTACGAGGAGTGACAGTCAAGTGGCTAGCCAGGAGGAGGAAAAGAAGCCCTCGCCGCCCCCTGCTGAGGCTGTTTCGTCCCCTCCCCCTC
>JABFFG010000442.1:0-56194 GCA_013623685.1 Fusarium transvaalense
GAAGAAAGAAATACAGAATAAACTTGTTTTTCTTATTTATAGACTCACCTAAAAAAGGGGATACTTTCTTTTTCTTCAGTTTTCCTTATCTGGTTTACCTTATAAACAAACAACCATGGTTCTCCGCAAATTCGAGCTCGAGGGAAAGCTTGGAGAGGAAGCTCGACTCATCGAGAGTGGCGTTCTCCTCGATGAGAATCCTCTCGATGAAAGCCCCGAATTTCATGAGTTCCTCATGGCCTGTCGACGTGGAGATTTGAGAAGATGCCAGGAGCTTATCAGTCAAGGCGTGAACATCAATGGCAAGGATCGCTTCGATTACACGCCTCTCATTATCGTATGTGCGCTGAGGGGTCTCTTATTAGGTACCTGCCTACCTAGACAAGGGCTAACATGATTAGGCCAGTTTATGTGGACATTACGAACTTGTTCAATTGCTGTTAGAATCTGGTGAGTAGCCACTGAGTTAATCGAGATATCTGTTTGATTGAGTTCGTTCATTAAAGAGCATTTCACTTATATGTCGTTCATGAACAAACCTCTAATACACTTACTAGGTGCTCTCGCTGAAAGAAACACCTTCCAAGGAGAACGATGCATCTACAATGCCCTCAATGATCGCATCCGCAATCTGCTTCTGCAATATGACTTCTCAAAATCTTCAGATCCTTACGTCTACTGGTCGACTCACATCTCAACCCTTCTCGGTCGCACAAGCCCCAAGACGACAGACATCACTTTAGTCTCAGGTTCTCGCTCTTTTGATTTACACAAGTTCATCCTTGTTGCACGATCTCCTTACTTCCGCTCCAAACTTGCTGCCGTTCCGGACACAACTACCTGGAAGCTTGCCCATACCGTTCCTGTGCAGTCTTTCCTCATTGTGTTAAGATATCTTTATCTGGGCGAAGTCCCGCGGGACATTGCACCTGTGGGCGGTGCAGACTCCGAAGAAGATGTTCTGAAGGGTTTGGACAAAGTTAGCAAGCAGCTCGAAGTTGAGTCCTTGTGGGAAGCTATCCTTGCAGGTGGAGACAGAAGGCTTGCTCGACAGCGATATCAAGCCGAGGTCGAACGAGCAAGGGGACAATTCGAGGACTTTTTCAAAGCTAATGTCCTGGGCCACAAGATGGTTGTTGATACAGACCAGGTAAAGAACGTCAAATGGAAGTTCGACAACTCCATGTTCGCCGATGTTATCCTCCGCGCTGATGAGCCCATCGACATTGAGGATGAGAAGTCAGGCCAAGCAACGCCCACAGAAGACGCCCCTACCATACCCATTGGCCCGGCTGGAGACCAGGAATCCGTCATCAAGCGCAAATCTGTTCTCTATCCCGCCCACAAAGCCATGCTCATTCGCAGCGAATACTTCGAGAAGATGTTCTCGGGCGATTTTGTCGAGTCCCAGCGCGAGGATCATCTCCGAATTATCACAGTTGACTGCACGCCTGCCGTTCTCGAGATCATCCTTACATTTATCTATACTGAAACCGCGGTATGTCCACTCGAGCACGCTCTGGATCTGCTTTACGCTGCGGACATGCTCTTCCTCGACGGTCTTAAGAGCAAGGCTGCTCAGGCCATTAGCACTCTTGGCAGTGGCAATGCAAATGCGCTTGTGGACCGCACACATGGCGAGGCGCGAAGGAATGATGATGATGAGCCGGAAGTTGAGGAAGTCGAGATGGAGCCCATCAACATCTACGACGTTATCCATGCAGCATGGGATCTTCGTGTCCAGCGTCTAGAAGAATTCGCAGCGCGTTATCTCGCATATCGTCTGGAGGACTACATCGATGAGGAAGATTTCCAGGCACTCATCGCCGAATCTGCTCAACGTATCACTGTACGAGAAGAGACGGATACTATCGAACTACTGGACGATATCCGATACTACCTGGGCGATAGATTCAGGCTACGCTTCGAGGATGTTGGCTTTGAAGAGATGATGGACGAGTCTGGAGAGATTATTGATACCGATTTGGCCGCGGCCATGGCGGAACAAGCAAATATATCGACAGATGCGACTAACGGTACTTCTGATCAGAGTCAGAACGGCGTACGAGCGAACGGACATGGGGAAACTCAGGATGGAGAGGCTGTACGAACGCTGGATGGAGCTGAAGCAGAGGATGAGTTTGCTTCAGACGCCATCAACTACCAGATCCTGCAACGCAAGATCGATGCCATGCTTGATCGTCTCAAGCTCGACGCATAAAACGTTTCTTATAAATATCATGTTACAAAGAATTACAGCCTTTCGTTTACAACAGTATAAACATCAACGATAGATGAAACACAAAAGATGAAGAATGCACTTGTAAAGTTGCGTGTCGAAGTGGTATCTGTGTATTTTGCTTTTTTCTAAGCCCACTGTAAAACGTCCTTTCAAGAGCGGAAATCCTGATGTATACAAATCGCTGGATGATGGTTCTATATCTCGAGCTTCACAACGCTAAGGAAGGTCTTGAATGTGCTTCTCTTCTTCCAAGATGACGTAGGTAATAGTTGTGGCACAGTCTTTTTTTATTTGGAACACACTCACCTATTGTGCATGCATCGTTCCTCCATGACATCTCGATGCTCGTGCTTAGTATTCGACGGTCTTGACCTGCTGCTGCAGCTTAGGTGGCAGCTGTTCTAGTTTGGCAAGTCCCATGCGCACACAATCTCCCCAGAAGAACATGGTACGGTCTTGGGCGTAGCTCAAATAATCGAACTCGTCGGGGCTCAGTAGGTCTTCTTCCTTGATAGACTCATCAAGGCCTGGGATCTTGGCCTGGACGAGACCCCACGCAATCCAATGAGCATGATTGGCGGGGCGCCACTGTCGGGTCTCCTCCAACAACTCCCGCACGCGTTGGTCTCTCTGTTCGTCGTTGGCTCGTTCCGCAGCGCTCCAACCTCCTGGAGGTACTCGCGCATCAAGCATGAACTCGACGATGGAGCTTGAGCTGCTTGCGGCAGGGTTTGCAGGTGTCGCAAGTGGCGTCGACATGCCGCTGGAGGCGTTGCTATCAACGGGAGCCAGCCGGGGAGTGGAGTTGCTGCCTTGGAACCGGGGGCGGTGATCGACGTAAGCCTTGATAAAGCGACGCTGTTCATCAGGCGTGGGATATCGTCGCACGTCGCACGCCCAGGGCGCCGTAGCATCGTGGTAATTGTATGTCCATTCGTTGAAGTGATTGGCAAATTCAAGACCACGAGTGTTGGGTCCCGCATATTCAAAGTCGATGACGATGAGCTGCTTATGTTTATTGGCAGCCTGAAGAAGTGGTGACTTTTCGTCATCAGGGCGAATGCGAAGAATGTTTCCATATTGAGTCTGAGAATATGTTAGTTCAGCCCCATGAGGGCAACGCTGGGATCAACTTACATCGCTATGCGCAAACACAAGGCTATCGTTGACCTCTCTTTGACCTCCCTTGTAGAAGCTGTTGAGGTGAACCCGGTACTTCGTCATCATGTCTCTGAATTCAGGCCAAGTAGTTCCGCACACATAACCCCGCGACTTCCAAGCGTGAGCAACAGAGTCCTGTTGACCGCCAGATTGGCCTTCAGCGTACTTTTCATACTCTTTGTCGAGATAAGTAGCAATCCGCTCCACGTTATCCAACCATTGATCCCAGCTTTTCCATGTGGCAGGGCCACCTTCCCTCTCGTGGGGAAGCAAGTCAATGCCGTCGTGAAGCTCCCGCATTCGCTTGGCAATCGAGCGAGACATGTCTGGATCTCGGAGATCCATCGGGGTGAGCGTGATAGATTCGAAGTACTGCTCGAATCGGCCATTCTGGAAGGTACCAAGCAATCGAGGTCCAATTTTCTTGCGTGCCAGCCTTTGCAAAACTGAAAGTTCATTGTCTCGGTCAATAAGGTGCTCGACTTGAGGTCCGTAGATGCGTAGGAGCACCTTGGTAGGCTTTCGCTTGCCATCGGCTTCATCGATTTCCTTCGGGGGCGTGACGACGTAGACAGCATTAGTCAAGGCACCGCTCAGCCTCTCAACGGAGATCCTGTCACCACCACCCAGGGGGATGCGCCTCCATCCTTTTAACCTCAAGGTATGGGCGATGCGAATGATTTCGTTCTTGAAGCTGAGCCAGCACTCCTTCTCTTTGTCGGCCCTGGTGTCGGCGTCATTGGTGTCCTGGTCTTCAGGATCTGCATTGCCGCCAGCATAGCTCATTGTCTTGGAGTTATCAAGCCAAACATCGCAGCTGGGCACAATGGCATCACCATCGGCGTATTCCGTATCAGAAGAAGGGCCACGCAGAGAAGATCGAGATGGAACTTTTCGCTGCTTTGGTCTGGACATCTTGGGGGCCATGTGAGGCACCGAATTGAGACCCATGTGAGCTAGAGATTCTTCCAAGATCCGCTGCAGTCTATCAAAGGAGGTATCGCTGGAGTCGGAGTCGACAGAGTCAGAGCGGGGACGCCCATTGTTGCTCTGTTCGGATCCTTGCGCGGGTACGGACTCAGCATCTTCGGTGCTCTTTGACTGAGTCTCCTTGTTGGGCGACTTGGACTTGCGACGGCGGCTCGTCTTCTTTGATTTCCTGGCATGTGCTTTGGCACGCTCGTGTTCCAACCAATCCCCCACCTGGGCGAGTAGTTTCTCGCTATAATACTGTCGACGGTGGCTGTGATGGTGGTGCGAAGAGGGGTTCGAGGTCGGGGCAGGTTCTTCGGGCGCGCGGCTGGTGGAAGGACTGTCGCTGAAGGAGGACCTGGAGGAGCTGTTGGGAAGTTGAGAAGGTGGAGGTTTGCCGCTTAAGCGTCGTCGGAGGTTGGTAGGAAACTGCTTTGTAGGTTGGGAGTCGTCCTCGAGGGTCTGGATCTCGGACTCGGGTTCTGCGATCTGGACTGCTGTGGTTTGTTAGCTCTAGTCTACTCAGCATCCCGGAGTGTGAAAGGTAAGGGTGAAGATATTGGGATAGTAGTGAGCAGGACTTTGGAAGTAGTAACACGGACACTATCATGTCGAACGGTTATATTCTTCCATTTATAGCTCTGTCCTGAGTATGCTCATCCCAAGTACATGCCATGCCTCGAATGCGATATTTGTATTGCACCTTCACATGCTCAGATGAGATTGAATTGCGCTGGTTCAATACAGATGCATTGTACTTGAATACTAATATCCAAGGTGTGGCAACCGTTACAAAGAAGATTTTTGGAAACCCACCTTTAAGAGAACCGCTTGGAGGAAGCGGACGTTCAATGTCATCGTCACTCTTGAGAGCTGAGCGTAACGGGGGAGGTTGAGGCTGCTGCTGTTGCTGCGCAGACGAGCCGTTTGTCGTGGGGCTCGGCACAGCAGACATGGCGGGGTTTCTGACTTTAAAGTTGAAGTGAAGGTTGTTGTCGATGGAGCTTGATTCCCGTACGAGAAATCCTGGGTAGGAAGTATTCCAAGAATGTAGAAGAGAGAGTGAATCGTGGTGAAGAGAAGATCGAGAAGGAAAGAGAAAGAAGGAGAGATTGGTTGAGAACTGAGGCGTTGCTGCAGATGCAAGGAAACTGCCTGTCAACTGTTCCCCTCCCGACTAGTCTAGGTTGTCTTCCAAAAGAAAAAAGTGGTCCAAGGGTCACTGGCTCGCTTGTGGCTGAAGGTGCAAGCCTAGCAGTAGGTAGGCAGGGTAAAGGGTAAAGGGTAGAGGGTAGAGGGAGTGTGATTATTAGAACTGGGGACTTGAGGTGTGGTAGAATTCACTTATTCGTATTGGCTGGTTCATGAGTCGATGCGTCTGATTGAAGTTTAAAATGACATGGCTATTATCACAGACACCGATAAAGGGTCTCAAGAGTTGTAGTCCACTGTAGATAAGTACTGACAAAGAAAGAGAAAGATATAGAAAGAAACTAGAAAGATAAGAAAGACAGGCTAATCTATATACTGTAAACGAAAGGACGCCAGTTTCACAAGGGAAGGAGACCACATGATCTCAATTGTAAAAGCAAACTAAGGAAGGCTGAACTTCTTAGGTACTTACCTACTACCTAAATCAACGTCACAGGTATTGCCATCAATGCCCAGCGTCCACTGTAATGTAATGTAATGTAATGTAATGTATGGACGGGTTGTAGATCCAGGCAACCAAAAGCCTTGCACGTCATATTATTTACGACACAAATACGACAAATTCTTCAACAACATTGGCTCTTTCTCTAGGGTTTACCGGTAAATCCAAAAACTGTCACCGAAGAAGAAAAAACCAGGGTAGGCAAAGGAGGAAAAAAAAAAAAAGGCCATGATATGCAGGCAGAGGTCCCAGAGTCCAGACCGAGCCTCTCTCTACTGGGGTGACGTAGTTTCGGTGACGTTATACCTTTTTGGGTGACCTTCGGTAGCACTTTGGGTAGTGTCTCACATGCTACTCCGCTTCACCGCCAAGACAAGAGCTCCAGGGGTCTAGAGGTAAACGATGAATATTGACAAGAAGGGTCCCTCAAGTACAATGAACAGTGGTTTTGTTCTCGATTCATCTAAACAGGTCTTTGCTTTGAGGCTCGTTTCTCGGATCACATCTTGCCGGCCCCGAACAATTACTGGCCCGCTTTCGGGCGTCCAAGTTGCAGGGGGGGCTATTCTCGGCATAGAGTCAAGTGACCACCTCGGAACAGGTTATTTGTGATACTCTCTCGCTCGGTTGAGGAATCTATAAGCTATACGACGAACTGATTTATCGACGACTCTGCTGCCGTATCGTGCTGTATTCGATCTGTGCGACCTTGTAGTGGGCGACAATCAATTTCTTGGACTGCATCAGCTTTGAGAGCCATCAACATAAAATCGAATTAATATATGACATATCCAAGACCACCAGATATCCATACTACCCTATCGCAAACAAGAATATCATATCCTACCAAACTCACAGTACCGAACAGACCACCCAACCAAACATCCATTTTGCCGGCGTAACTTAATTATCACTAATTCCCAGTCCTTCCAGCTGTTTGTGAAGATCCTCCTCGACCTTTTCAGCTTTTAGCAGTTTTTGTTCCATCCTCTTACGCGCCTGCGTAACTTCAGCCAAGTTATCCCGCAGCTCTCTCTCTTTTGATACTATCGGAAGCAGTTCTTCTCTTAACCACTCCTTGGTGCTCGATGGCCAAGGCTTAGCTCGCTGTGCCTTCACAATGCGCTCCCAGATACCGTTCAGTTGACCCGATTCAGTGTAAGGCATCAACTCACTAAATTGTTGCCAAATTTCGACAACTTCCAGTGCCTCTTCCTTCGAAATTTTGAACCATTCCTGGTGCTTTTTATTGCACAATTTGCTTGGACACGACGCGAACTCTTGTACCATGAGTAGAGTGCGGTGGATTAACCCTTCCATTTTTCGGACTGCACATGGCATGGATACCTCGAACTCGACAAAAGGTTTATGTGCGCAGCTTTTCCTCCATTTCTCCATTCTCGTATTAACATTTGTCTCTGTGTATCCGATTTTGATATGGCCCTTTACTGAGGGTTCGATGAAGCCATAGATAAAACCAGGATTGAATCCCCTTTCAGATTGAGGCGTTGCCATAAAGTCAAGAATGTCGCGAACGGGTTGTATTTTCAGGACAAAACTCATGGTTGGGCGAATTGCAGCCTCTTCATCCGACTCAGCATCTTTACTCTGAATGTCGGGGCTGATCTCATCATCAAAGTCTCCCTCTTTGTCGGAGATACTCCTGCTCAGATTCAACTTTTGCCTCATGTCTCTTGAGAGAATGTCAAGATCCGTGAGTTCTACCCTGCGTCCCGGACTCGTATCTTGTCGCTTCCTATATGAGGATCTGAAGGAAGATCGGCGAGATCCAAACCCTACAGTGCTGGCAAGTGAGCCGGGCGTCGAGACAGCCGACAAGGGAGAAAACACCTCGCAAGGATCCGGAGAAGTGACTGACCCAGGTGAAACGATGGACTCATCGTCCCTGGATGACAGATATGATGGTGACTGGGAAGGCTCTTCTGCTGCTCTTGTGCCACTAGAGCTGGTGTGTCGATTTCTTGAACGCCGGCTTCTCACTGGCGTCACCAATAACTCTCGCTCACCCTGAGGACTCTCCCTGACCAATTTCGGCCTTTCGAGCTTCTCCTGTTTCTTTTTGTCGAACAAGTCTTCGTCGTTCGTTTCCTCACTGTCTCCATGACCGGAACCATAGGTGTATGTGTCTGGATCAGAAGTTCGCATGTTCTTTGAGGTACTCTCATCGGCCTCAAGTTTGGTTGAAGATTTCCTGGGGGCTCGAGTTGGTGTACGTTGTTGGTTGTTCCGTTGCTCCTTGACCTTTCTCTCCAACTGCCAATTCTTAAACTTGGAGGTCAACAATCCGAAGACATACTCCCGATTGTCTTTATAGCGCTTTCCGTCAAGCTCGAACTTTACTGCATGCGACATGATGGGCTGGTAGCAGATGAGATTCTTGGTCAACTCTGCGACCGCCTGGACTGAATCTAGGTCTTCGCCGCCGGACTCATCAAGAGCCAACGTCTGCAAAAGACCTTTGATGTACTTGATTCGTCTATTCGGCACAGTTCCGATACAATGCGTGTCTCCTTCGGTTTTAGCAAAGCAACGTATGGCGCGACCTTCGATAAGACCAATTGCCTTGTAGAGACTGCTCAAGGTATCGGACGAAGTGTCGTTGGGGTCCATTTCAGGCGATGATTGCTGGAGAAAATTAAGAATCAAGAAGTTGAGTTGGCCTGAGGGGATTGGGTAATTGACAATACGGGCAAAAAGTAGTCGACCGATTTATAGGCCGAGAGACTTTAGAGGGAGGCGGGAACTCCTAGATACCCTCGTCGCGAGGGGGCTGAGCCATTATCCATATTCGATCAGTGGAATCACGAGTTGATACGATACATCGCTTACAGCTGCAGATCAGGTTTCCAAGACATCTTGGCTGATCCTAGTCAAGATCTTCCCAGCCTTCCCAACCATCACTAACATGAACATACGATCTAATCAATCAGTTGCCGTGTCTCTGGTAGATAGCGAAAGACTATCGAGCATATCACAAATATTCAATGAATGTAAACCAGCCACGTTTTTGTATCGCTTGGATTCATATCGAAAGCGAAAAGAGCTTTCAAACAATTCAATTGATTCTTTCTCGACACAGAAGCTGAAACGAGCTGGTGATATTAGTTACAAGGTTGCTGCATACAAATGTGCTAGCGCCAACAACATCTGCAGCAAAACCGAATCTATGTCGGTATGTCCGGTGGAGAAACTCTTTGACATGGATGTTATCTCCTTGATGAATGTAACAAAAGTTCGTAGAGACCAGCGCATTCCTGCGCCAGGAACCGGAGCTGAAGCAAGGTCCTCTCGGGAAGGTCTGCCTAATAGTTCAACATTGACAGAAGGCTAGATATATAGACAGAACAGCCAATTATAACAAAGAATTAACAGCAAGCATCGCTCGAGATAGATCGCCGTTCAGACATGCTTATTACAACTTTGCTTCAGTAGCCTCCAACTCACTGGGGTACTTGGCTCCCACTTCCAGATCACCACTCTGCACGCCATCCTCCAGCGGCGGCAGCTTAACGTAACCTTTGGTATGCGATAGAGCAGACAATACCCACTCCCTATTGGCCTTGATGCCCTCGTTCTTGAGCGCCCAGACCACAGCATCCACCACATCGTCTACGATGACGGCTGGCTTGTACCGGGGCTCCTTCTCCGTTGAAGTCTGTCGCCAGACGCCTGTTCGCACCAGAATAGGCACCCACTCGGTTCCGTCCTCTGCCTCGAACTCGCTAGCTCCACGGATATCACTTTCCGGGTTGTCGCCGATCATGTAGACGCGGCGGAGCGGATGGCACTTTGCTATGTTGTGCCCAGGGCTCTGACCGCGGTTGCACGCCATGTCGTGGTAGTATTGCAGTAGTCTTTCGTGAGCGTATCTGTAGGTGTGATTGGAAGGTTTGCCAAGAGCGCTGTACTCAAGTTCCTTTCCGTTAGTCGTCGTAGACCATACCCCCTTCAGAGCTTCCATGAAAGCGCCTGTACCGAATCGATTCACAGGGTAGTTTGTCTTCCACAGCAGGTCGAGATTGGAGATCCACAGTCCAGGCTGTCCATCTTGCTGCCATCCGTTATTGGGTAGAGTCTCATTGCCGTTCAAGTTCGAAACAGTACCGAGATAGCCCTGGTGAGAGATCAACAAGTCGTGGATGAGCTGGATATCAACAGACCAATCTCTCGGGTCGTTCCAGATAAAGATATGATCAATCTTGAGGGCATTTGCGGGGACGTTTGTGGTATAGGGGTCTTTGAGCAAAGGGATTCGCTTGCCATCAGGTAGTGGCATAGGTTTTCCATTTATCTCTCCCTCAATATGCTCAAAAGGGAACACATCACCACACTCAGCAAGAATGTCCGCTGGGGTGACGACACGCTTGAAACCATAACTATTTCAACTAGTAAGCACAGACACAGAAGTCACAGCGGTGCGGTTCTTACTCAAGGGCAATCTGTCGGGCTTTCTCGGGATGAGAACCTGTAATCAGAACTGTGCCATTGTTCTTTATATCCTCACTCCAACCACTCATCGGCGTATGTGAAAGAATCATTCTTCCTCTTACAGCATCCTCATGCTTGGGGATCTGGAGTCGCTCCTGCAGAGTGTCCTCTTTCTTGTTCTCAGGAACGCAACCGCCGTTTGTCAAGAAAACGTATCTGATGCCATTGCTTCTGAGCATTTTGATAACCTTATCGGCTCCATCCACCCTGTTACGACCCTGATACAAGACGCCATCGATACTAAGATGGATCAGTAATATGTCATTTGAATATCACCATAGGTTGTATATGGCAAAGAAACTGTATAGCTCCATTGACTTACTCAAATGCAAAAGCGAACTCGGAGAATATCTTGCGTGCCAGATCGGTGGGCTCTTCGAAGTGATTCGGGTTGACGCCCAATGACCCCTTTGGTTTCGATAGAGCAGTATGAGATGTATGGAACGTCCTTTGCGATAGAGACGAAGTCCTTAGGACCGTCGCCGTCATCGGCGCGACATACCGAGGCTGCGTCAACCGACGTGCAGCGAATCGGCATTGGCCGACGACACCGAAACGTTGCATGATTAAGTACCGAGTGCCGGGGAGAAAGATCACGTCTGCATGTATGTACAACAAAATTGTATCGAATTGGTGAGCTTGTATGTATAACCAAATAAAACAAAGTGCTTGAAGGTGGCTGTTTCTTCCAAGTTCGTTGCGAGTTACCAGCTTGTTAGAGTCATGGTTGATAAGAGCGCTCGTCGGCAAGACCCGCCCACATTAATATATATTGAGCCGAGCATTGATCAGCTCAAACCAGCAACAACTCGGAAAATCACTACCACTATTAGATTATGACACAAGGTCATGGATATTACGTATTTACTATGCTTTGAAGTATTTCTATTTACAATTGATTGAGTGGTTAGTACATCACAGTATGCGTCTATGAGTCAATGATTTTGGTGGTACAATATCTTTACAAAACCCGTAATATCTTGTCATCGTACAATCCACGCCAGTTTTCTGTATGGCAGCTAGATAGCCAGCATTTTATTTCTTGTCATCCCAGTCCTTGATGTGGTCAAGGATAAGGGCAGCAGCTTGCTGAGGCGAATGTTGTCTGCCCAAAGCCTCCACAAAGTCACCATCCGGATCCATGAGGTAAAAGTAGATGCTGTGGTCCACCAGGTAGTCCTGTCCAGGCTTGACGTTCTGCGGTGTGCTGAAGTAGACACGGTACTTCTTGCAGAGGTCCTTGATTTGGTCGTAGGTGCCGGTCAGACCGATGAACTTGTCGTGGAATTCGCTGAGGTACTCCTTAAGAGCCTTAGGGGTATCGCGGGCAGGATCGCATGTGATGAAGATGGGGAGAAGTGCATCGGGAGCTTTCTGTTCGACAATGTCCAGCATAGTTGCCATCTTGTCGAGCTCTTCGGGGCAGATATCGGGGCATCGAGTGAAGCCGAAGTAGACCTAAGAAATGTCAGATCTCAACGCCATGGGCTGAGCTATGGTGTTCGCTTCTTTTAACGTACCAGAGAGTGTTTGCCCTTCATCATCTCGCTTGTGAAAGGCTTCCCATTCTGGTCTACCAACTCAAAGGTTCCTCCAACCTTTGGCCGTCCCACACCCTTGGCAGCCTCAGCTATCCTCTTACGCTGCATGCGCTCTTTCTCGAATTCGAAGTACCACACCAACAGGGCGCAAGTACCGACAAACAAGATTCCGGCCTTCCAGGAAAATGGCTGTTGCGCATTTGTCAGCTTTTTGCTCGCTCATCTTGTATCGCATGTCCCTCAGATTTCTTAATTCGTACCCCATTGCTGTATCGGCTCTTGGCCTGCTCAATCGTCTTGTACTTCGTTCGGCGCTGGGTAATGGGCTGTCTCGACTGGATGGGCGCTCGTGGGAGGGTCGGCCGGAGCTGCTTGGGCTGAAGAGCGCTGCTAGAGAAACAGCGTTGACATTGCCGTGTCGAGAGAGATGAGAACGCACCCCTAAGGGCCTTTGACGTTGCGATCGGGTTTGACATGGTAATTTGCCTCAATGGAAGAGTCGAGTGAACTCATGCAAAAGCTATCAACTACGTAAACTTACATCTTTCAATTGCTACAAGCTCCGAAAATACAAGGGTCCGGGCTTTTACCGGGGTGGCTTGTGCCATGCTTAGTCATTCGTCTCAGCCATGTACTACATCCATAACCTCCTTCTTCAGTGGCTGCAACTTACACCAAAGTTGAACATATTGTTTTGGCAAGCAGTCTTGACAAACTGTTCTTGATAGGGATACTGTTTCAACAACTGCTTCTCAGCTTTATGATATAATCATATATATGTCAAGTGACCCATTCATTGAAATAAAAGCTGGTGATTGCATCTAGGTTGGCAATTATACGCGCCCACGCTCCACTATGGAACAATCATCAAGCTTAGGACAAAGCGAGAACTCTCGCTCAGAACCTTTTGGCAATGACGCGAAAAACGATACAATAGCACAAGCCCCATCAGACGCTCAAAATTTATCCTCCAAATCTCCTCTGCATCCTTCGACCTCTACCGAGCAACCAACCAGCATGGGCGCCCAAACAGCAGCAAAAAAGAAGGGCACTGCTTCAACCATTAAGAAGTCCGGCAAGCGCTCTACTAACACTGGCGGGCCAAGAGCGGCAAAGAAAGCCAAATCTGTGCAGTCAGGTTCCACATCAGGAGAAGCCCTTGAATCAGCAGGATCCGAATTGGAAGAGTCTGATCATGGACCGTATTGCATTTGCCGTGGTGCAGACGATCACCGATGGATGATATTTTGTGAAAACTGCGAGGATTGGTACCATGGAGAGTGTATCGACTTGAACAAAGAGATTGGCGAGTCGCTGATCGAGAGGTTCATCTGCCCACTCTGCACAACTGATGACCGCAAAACCATATACAAAAAGACATGCTCGCTGAACGGCTGTCGAAAGGCTGCCCGGCTAACTGATGATGAGCCAAGCGTCTTCTGCTCTAACGAACATACGCAAATATGGTGGGAGCGCATGGTAGCCAAACTACCTAAGGGAAAGGGGAAGGGGGTCAATAACGATCAGCTTACTCAAGAGGAGTTTATGGCACTTTTGGGAAGCGGCCTTTCAGGTTTCGATGAGAATGGCGTTTGGCGATTGGTCAAGGAGCCATTCTCAGGCGAAAAGAAAGCGGCCAACGGAAGTGGAAAGGGTAAGTCATTACTTTTCAACATGTACTGCACAAGTGATTAACAACTATCACAGGAGGCGAAAAAGACGACGAGATGCATCTCTCTGAAGAGGAGAAGGAGTTTCTCAAAAATGCCGCCGCAGCACGATTTCAGCTGGCAGAGGAGACTGTTCTCTGCCACAAAATGCTGACTCTCCTGGAGTTCGCTCACGAGCGCCGCCAGGCAGCCATCAACGCAGGCCGCTTCAAAGAAGATATTTGTGGCTACGATCAACGCCTCGATACTGTCAGTGCGCGAGACCCGTTCGACGCTTTCGCCAAGTCACCAGAGGGCGAGGCCATCTTTAAAGCGGCTCGACTTGATGACCCCCTAGGAGAAGGTGACGAAGTTCGCGGAATGTGCGATCGCAAACGCTGCAAGATTCACGGCGGATGGTATAAGATGCTCTCGCTGGGTCTCAAGCATCATGTTCGTGAAATGGCGACCCAGGCGGAAGAGGTCGGAGAGGAGGAGAGGGTAATGCGCCAGGCTGCAAAGGAACGCTGGAATAGAAAGCAGTCGGAGAACAACTGGGTAGAGGTGCTAGATGTTTGAGACATGCATTCGGGCGTAGCGGCGCATACGGAATATCTTTCAACTGCTTTTTATCCATTCCTGGGTCGCTATTACAGGCAGCCTTGCAATATGGATGCCTTTTAGATCCTGCTACACGTGGGAATCATGAGGCTTTCTTCTTGCTGCCATAGATAAAACTAGTCCCGCTATTCCTGGGGCGTACTCGATAATGTATAATCAATTACCATATATTGGCACTGAATTACGCATGTCACTGTGCCGTTTGTGATATTAACTCCAAGAGTAACCAATTGGAAGGAGTCCTTGCAGTACATACGATCGTAGAGTAGGTACATGGATTAATCTTCTTCAAGCATAAGACCAATATCTATAACAGTGGCTAGCCATGGAGGAATATTCAGGTTTTGTTATCCTTTGTAATTATCGCACCTGTATTTCAATTCTTCTGGCGCTTATTGTCTAACAGCATCATTTTTTAAATAATGAATATCCAGATAACTTAATAAAAGTCTAAGTTATGGTAGCTTGACCCGTACTGTATAATTCGGTCATGATCCATTTTGAGTAAAGAGCTGGGCTGCAATGACCGCCACCACCCCGCAGTCAGGGAAAAAATCCTCGTCCCGTCAACCAAAAAAAAAAAAAAAAGGTCGAAAAAAACATTTGCCTGCTTATCAAGCAAGCTTCGACTGACAAACTCGAGAACATACTTCCTGTCTAGCGTACCATCATAGGCAATCGACCTTCTCTTCTGTAATATTTCTCACCCATCCCAAAGTCTTCCCTTCGCTCAAACAACACACCGTCTTGAAACTCGTTACCAAATTACCCCGCCATCATGTCGTCCTCTAACCCCCGCGATCAAAAAGAGCCTGTCGACGAAGAGCTCGAAGACGACATGCTCGCTGCCGATGATGCCGCCGAGGAGATCGCCGACGATGATGATATCGCCATGGATTCCGATAACGAGGAAATCCTGCTCCAAAACGACTCTATCGGTTACTTTGACGAACCCAAGGACTCTCTCTTCACCATCGCTCAACACCCCCAGCACCCCTCCATCATCGCCGTTGGTGGTTCAGCCGGCCAAGAGGATGACGCTCCCGGTGCAGGATGGGTCTTTAACACCGCCTCTGTTCAGTCGCGACCTCCGCTACCTGCTAGTTACTCGAGCGACCCCGCCGCAGACGCCCTCAAGAGCACCCAACTCACCTCCCTATTCAGCCTTGACGGCCACACAGACTCAGTGAACACACTCGCCTGGACTCTTCCTCGAGGAGAGGTCCTCGTTAGCGGTGGCCTTGACGGAAGGCTGCGCGCTTGGAAGGCGACCATCTCAAGCGATGCGCTAAAGATGGACTTCCTTGGCGAGGCGCAGGAAGTGCCTGAGGTGAACTGGCTTGCGCCTTGCCCTTCTGCCAACAACCCCAACACTGTCGCCCTGGGTGCTTCTGATGGCTCCGTCTGGGTGTACACAGTTGATCCTACCGATCAGGCCAACCCCCTCCAGATCGTTCAGTCCTACTTCCTTCACACTGGCAGCTGTACTGCTGGTGCTTGGACACCTGATGGTCTCCTTCTAGCCACTATTTCTGAGGATGGTAGCTTGTATGTCTGGGATGTCTGGGGTGAGGCTACAGCTAAGAATCTTGTTGGCGACAACGGTATGACTGCTGTGGCTTTGACCGCTGAGGATCAGCGTTTCGAGGTTGAGGGTGGCCTTTACTCTCTTGCCATTGACCCCAAGGGCGCTTTTGTCGCCGTTGGAGGTGCCACTGGTGCTATCAAGATTGTGTCTCTCCCACGACTCGCCCCTAGTGGACCCCAGCCTCAGGCCCGCGGTCGTGCTGGAGGTAAGTCTACTGCTCAGTCAACTGCCACCGCTGGTGGCCAGATTCTCGCTGCTCTGCACACACAATCCGAGAGCATTGAATCCCTTGCTCTTGTCTCAACTCCCAACACACCACCATCCACCCTCCTCGCAGCTGGCTCTGTCGACGGTTCCATCGTTGTCTATGACGCTACCCGCCGCTTCGCTGTCCGAAGACATATCTCTGGCGCCCACGAGGAGCACGCCATTGTCAAGCTTGAGTTCATCCCTAACTCATGGCAGCTCACCAGCTGCGGCATGGACGGTGCCGTGCGTCGCTGGGATCTCCGAGGTGCCGGTGCTACAAACCCCAATGCCACTGCCACAGCTGCCGAGGCTGGTCTGCAGAAGGAGTGGAAGGGTCACCGTGGTGATGGTGAGGGCGGTGGTGTTCTGGGCTTTGTCCAAGGTCAGACAGGAGAGAGGATTGTCACAGCTGGCGATGACGGTGTGGCCCTGGTCTTTGAGGCATAAGTTTTGGTAACGTCAAGGGTTCTGGGAAATGGTATATAGAAGAGGAAAAGCGTTATGCGGAAGTCATACTCTGCAATTTTATGATTACGAATGAATAGATTCAAAGGGATGATACCCTGGGATATTGGCCACAATCTTTCTCCTATATTACACGCAAATTTAATTGCTGGTTTTTTTTTCTCTGTATTTCTTTTCTTTCCCCCTTTTTAAAGTGTCTAATTATCTTGATAGATGAGAGAGAAGTTGACAAGCGGTAAATCGTCATTCCTGTTACTTTATTAACTAGATGTTTTGTCCATGAGAGATGGAGCCTTCGCTATCAGCCTGGTATGAGAGGATACCGAATAATCTACCACTCACCCCAATTGATCTTGATTTTATATGTACCTATTATGCAGTATTCCATTTAGTTGGTTCAGTCGGTTTGTGGCGTGCCATGTCATTGCTTCCGTGCTTCATGATAATGACATAGTGCGTAGGTGTTATCGATAAGAGCTGAGATCACTGGACCCATCAATCGTAGTATCTGATTGGCCTGCGCTTATTTGAACATGAACCGCGCTTGTTCAAAATTCTTTGGCCCATGACAGCAATTCGAGATAGCATCATACCTCAATCTACCAAGCTTCCGACAACCCTTGCCCTTCTACCGAACCCTTTCTTCTTTAACTAATCCACAAACAAAATGTTCGGAGGATGTACGTACAGTATCATTCTTAATACTGAATAACAAACTGACCCTCGGCAGTCGCCCCCCCTCAGCAGTCCCAGGAGGAGATCCGCGCCCTCGAGGCCGATGCTGCCTTTACTGTCCAGGGTGCTATCACCACTGCTGTTCTTCTGTATCTCTGTATGCCTAACCGACTCTCTTTCTCTGTATAACGCGGCACTAATAATGTTCCAGCTCCCTTCGCTCTCGACCTTGTTGGCAAGATCTTCTAGACTCCGATCATGCCGTTTGTAATAGCGAAGCTATTTATGCGAAGATAATGGCATTATGATCCTTGCGGACGATGGCGTTGTCATCACGCCATGTACGATAAAAACCGGTTTAGATGGAACGGACGGAAGACTCATGATTAATCTGTACCAATATATTTCCCAAGACGCGGAAAAAGCCGCGCAACAATATCACTCTCGGCAATAACAGATGCCTTGGCATACTCTTTGCTATCTCTTCTTTCAAAAACCGATGTCTTGGTATCACTTGCTGTATCAATATTATTCTCGGACTTTACAAAGATTAATGTTTCACATCCTGTGACGCCTAGGATGAATACCCAATCCTGACTCCAACTCTATGCCACCAATGTACATCCTATCTCAGACACTTGTCTGCCTTTGATCCTTACTGCCTTTGCCGCTAAACAATTTACCATATTCGAGCCCATCTATTTTGAGTGTGGGTTTCTGGTCTTCTCCCACTCTGCATAGTCAGTTGCTAAAGCCTCGAGCTCCTTCTTGATGTGCTGGATCTGTTTCTCATAATCCTCAAGTACCTAAACAAGGAGTCAGTGACGTATCTTCAATTTGTTGTGGGCTTTTACTTACTCGCTTCGCCTTGGCTTCTCGCTCCGGATCAATGGTTTCTTCCTCAATGCCACTTGGCTTATCCATCTCCTTGCTGAGCTGATCAGCGTACCCCCGCAGAACGATGAGGCGACTCCAAAGCTCCTCTTCCCTCGCGCCTACGGCAGGATCCTGGACCTCTCGCTCCAAATTCTGTAGTCGGCTGCTCAGGTCATCTTCGTCGCCGCTGAGAGCATAGCCGCGGTTTCGGAGAACTTGCACTCGCGCAGCAAGCGCTAAGCATCGTTCACTAATAGTTGTTTGTCGTCTACGGGCCGCAACAGCTCGAACCTCGGTTTCCAGCTCGTGGCGTTGAAGAACAGCATCTAGGCTGCCATTGATCTGATGCAAGCGGGTGTTGAAGTCGGAAACAGCGCGCTTTTGTGTTTTGAGGCGGTCGGCGACACCAACGTACCCGGAGCACAGCACGGGCATAAACCCGGGGGCTGGCTTGTTCTGCAGAGCTTCTTCCCATTCCCGCGGGTCCTCGTGGGGCTGAGGCTTGTAATAAGGAACGTGGCTCTCGTCGACCTTGTTGTAGAAGTAGTATTTGAAGACGCAGTTAGGGTTCGCAGGATCCCACTTTTCAGTGACGAGCTTCATTTGCTCGAGAATCGGCTTCTGGTCTGAATAGATGTCAGTGCTGTGACGCAGATGTGCGCTTTTTGTCAAAGAAACATACGAGGTGTCTCCTTTCCAGGTTGCCATAGGGAGTTGGAGAGCTGAGCTTGAGACTGGGATAAAGCTGGCATTTGTTGTGGTTGTGGTTGTTGGATAGATGCGCCGAGTGCGCTGCCTTGTGGCTGTTGTTGCGACTGGCCAAAGCCGAATCCTGTGTTTTGAGCTGGAGCAGCAGCCTGAGCAGGCTGAGACTGCCCGAACAGCGAAGGCTTTGCCTGTCCAAAGAGCGACATGGTTGCGATAGTGTTGCGACTTCTGACTTGATAGCTGTCGGTCGGAGTGCTAAGCCTAAGCTTTAGCTAAGAATATGCGTTGCCGGGACAGAACCCGGATCGAAAGGAGAAATCGACAGCTTGATACTATATGACTTTAAGTAGCGCGATGGTCCGAATGTCGTGGTCAGGCCTTTTCCAGATCACAAGGCTGAAAAATCGATGTTGCTTGGTTGTTTGCACTGTTTATTTGGCGGGCTCAAAATATTTGGAGCTGGCGACGCGAAAACAGAGCTACATTCAACTGGGGCCCCATTGCAGCCTTGTCTCCCAGCCTCGCCCCACCTTCTAACCAATCACAGCAAGTCAATTCATACCTTACGCTACCAAATCCTAGCCGAGCGACCTCACATAACCACTCTGGATTCTGGAATCACCGCAACGTTCGACGATCAGCTTCGCAGAACACCGGCATCATGTCTACCCGAAGGCCCCAGTATGTTTTTTTTATCAAGGTGTACCTCTTGTCTTTGCTCGGGAACCGCCAGCGGGTGCAATTGGGTACTATAACACCTGATAATTGGCTAACCGATTAATCCATCAGATTCTCCCAGCAGGTGCTCATCGACACCACTCCGTTGCCCTCGGACATTCCTGCTGTCAAGGAGGTCGGTGCCAGTTCTGCGCCTCTTCTTTCGGCCTCGTTCTTCATCGGCGCCCGATGCCGCGACTACAACGATGATTACATGCAATGCAAGAACGACAACCCCGGTCGAGGAGAGCTTGAGTGCTTGAAGGAGGGCCGACGAGTCACCCGATGTGCCTCCAGTGTGTATGTGTTCTGAAAGCCAGCGAAGCGCCCATTCTGGCGATATAATTGGGGCGTGACGAGCTCCATTGCTGAGACCAGCAACTAACAACGAATCAATAGCATCAAGGACATCAACACCCACTGCCTAGCCGAGTTCCGCAAGCACTGGGAGTGCCTTGACGACCGAAACCACCAGCTATGGCAGTGTCGTCCTGCTGAGTGGAAGCTCAACAAGTGCGTTTACGACAACTTGGTACGATACCCGTATTCTTGTGTCTTGGACGGGATTCCTGACATGTTACGTAGAAACTCGAGAAGAAGATTCCTGATCAGCCCACCAACTCGACTCCCGTTCACCTCCGACCAAAGCAGATCTTTGCCGACGTGCGCATTGGCCCTGGTGATGGCAAGCCCTTCGTTCCGGGGCAGGAGGATGCGCAGCAATAGAGCGCTGGAATTAGTTAAAGTTAGGTCGAGATTCGATCATGTATATTTGCCGATGAATCAAAGAGTGGATTACCAACTATCAAAACAAAAAGTCATCCGTTTCCTTACACAAAACCATGTCACAACGTCTTCCCCGCATGAGCGACCATGCCCACTGTCATCTACTTTCGTCATGACTATCATTGAGCTTGGATAGCATATCGGCTCCTCAAGCCGTCTTCCACATGAATTGGCATCGTTAAGCTGTACGACTGCTAACCGATCTTGTCACTACGATTCATTACTGCGACATATGCTACGCATGCAGGCGTGCCAGATAAAAACCGGCACACTCTATAATGAAGAGCCTAAGCTAATATGATACTACAGTATTTTATGACTAACTTATGGACTAAGTTTACTCAATTATATATGTCACATAGTTTTAGTGTGCAGGTTATTTTCTAACCTACCCGGCATGGTCCATCTCCCTACTAGATAGTGGTCACTCATAGCCTAGTAGTATACTGACGAACATGACAGCACAACGTTACCTGTCAAGATAGTACGGGCTTCAAACGCAACGGCACGTGAACCACACTGCAGCGAGCCTCGGACGTCTGATACACGGCATTTTAAGACATCCAAGATAATTCCACAACACCACTCCTCGCCTAAGCTGTGAAGCCATGGTCTGCATATCTTCGTTGTCCCGTGTGGTCTAGTCCAGCTGACGAGATTGAAGCACCCAAACCATGCACATGACCATAACATTCATGCACTTTGTATCATTTTGCCGGGGCTTTTGTTTCGGCCTCACTTGGGTCTGTTGTGCATGGTAACTCTTGTTATGCAACCGTCCGTCTCGTTTCAAGTGAACGTTGGCCAACAACGAGAATGATTGGCCTGGTCGGTAAGGTCAGTTGCAAGAGCTGGAAATAGAGCATGGTGTTTTGGTACATGCAACAGGTGGCGGGAACCTGCCTTGCATCCTCATGAAGAGCTCGCCTATTAAACGACTAGTAGTTTGAGGGCGAACCTCGACAGGCTGTTATGCACAGCCGTATAGGAGGAATTTATCTTCACACGACCAATAGTTTCATCTTTAACCTAGAAGCTCTCGGTCTGGACAAATATTGAATCAACTCTGATTGAAAGACGAACCAGTGTATTTCTCGGCGCTTGTGCGCTTCGTGAAACAAGAAACAAGAAACGGGCCTTCCAAGCGCCCATGTTTGAGGTTCTGGATGGGGCACATGGTTGGTTGGCTAATAACATTTACACCCCTCATGGGCGTTTATCGAAGCCGCCGAAAAGAAAGATATAGGGACTGACATTGTTTCTTTTTGGTGACGCTTTAGAATGCTACACGAGGTTGTAAGAGTTTGTTTCGAGAAATGATGGTGATGCTGTATCACATTATGTTTGTCTGTCGCCCGAATGATTCAATCGGCTTTATTTTCTGGTGAAGTATGACAATGACTGAAGAAGTTTGTTTCTGTTCTCTACTTTCTGCTTTGATATCTAAGTGTCTCTGTCATTGGGGGACTCATTTGTATCCTCATTTTACTCTCACTTTACTCATGCAGCTGGGCCTTGATACTTACTCATGGCCTGGCAAAGTCACAAAAGTGTTTCAAGTAAACCTTTCGAATTGAACTAAATTTTGATGACCCATATGGGATTTTCAATGACTCTTGAAGTCTCGAAAATTGAACGATGCCAACGTCCCTGACATACAATATCCGGGTTGATTTACATGAAGCTATAGGGTAAACTATTTTCAGAGGGTTTGAATGCTATGGCAAGGGTCGATCCCACGATTGCGACGTAACTCAATCGGATTCTGACACAGCAAAAGTGTAAATAAAGTAAGATAAACTTCACGTGAACTAAACAAGCTTTGATATTCAAACACATTGATCCATGCCACCACGTTATTTCGATCATGGTCGAGGAACGGCGGGTCAGCGCAGTCGAATTCAGGCGCTGCCTGCCCCATCGATGGAAATAACCATTGCACTGACGGTATATGTGAAACAGTGGGGATGATACACCTGAACCTGAGATGCAGGATCAAGGAGAGCGCTTAAAGCAAACTATGTAAGAAGGAATTGTCGGGCATAAAAAAGTCATCTTCTTAGAATTGTTCGAAGTGGTGGTGAGTTGTCATGCCGGAAAGACTTCCAACATGCCGTGGCTAAAATCAGAAGGACGTATCTGCTCTCTTGTAATTGATCAGCAAGAAAGACAAGTTGAATATCATTGGATGGATGTTTGGTTACAGAGACTACTAACGTTGAGTAGTAGGTACTATGTAGGCTTCCAGCTCCCGTCCCAGGTAGGCTCTTGCTTAAAATGCTTGATCAGATCGAAATTTGAGCATGGCGATACCAACGCTTGAAATGAATGCTGTCAGAATCAATCAATGATGACGAGGCCGCAAGAGTCCATATCTTGAGCCCTGGTGTTAGTGTTGGGATCGGCACTTCCGAGCCACCGTAATATCTCCCCACAAAGTCGAACACCGATAGACGAGTTCGGTGTAGCCGGTGACAAGCTTAGTTGTCGAGGTCTTGGGCGATCATTCTTTTGTAGGATGGATATTTGCCGCGTAATACTGGGGTTTTAACAGAGCCGCTCAAGGGCTAAAAACACGGGTTTGGACTAGAAAATAAGGATAGAGTTATTTGAGTCGTGTTGCAGGAATGGAATTGAACGCCACGAGGTAGATGCCACTAATGAGAACCCTTACGTCTTCGTCCGCCAAGGTTATCGAGAAGCTACAGATTACGTGTCATGCCGCTCAATTTCGGAGTTGTGTTGAGTCGAGATCGCAATTGTGACCGACTCGATGACTTCAAGACAATTGTGTTGATGGCTGGCTCAACGTGTTCGAGGGAGAAGAGGCGAGAGAAGGGGGGTGGGTGTGAGGAGAAGCACCCATGAACGGGCTATTACAATACTGATTTACTACTGTCGACCAAGAATCTGTATTTCGTCCCAACAAGGACGGATTCTGATGACCCTATGTTGATCAGTCCATTGTTTTCCATGTGTATGAATAGCCATTGATTGATCGACCTGGGTGGCAGGCATATCAGACAATGAATGATACGGAGACAGTAATATGAATGCAATTCAGCTTGGCCCCGAGCTTCCGGGTTCACAATCTTGACCACGACCATCTATGTATGATGTACCCTGAGGCAGCCTGTCGTCCTGCCCGAGGCTATGTGCAAAATCCAATCAGTCTGTGACACGCCAATGTCCGACTGTGGAACTCGACAGGCAGGACACAAAAAAGCTAAGAAATGAGCCAAGTGACAGAAGCGACCCTAGGCCTAGTTAGCTAGCTAGCTGGGTAAGGTTGGCTGGCTGTATGTATTACTTGTCTCTGTCAGGAGAAATGATGGCTCGTGAACTGGAAATAAACACATATATGCATAAGTATATCTGATTGACCAGGAGTTCTTGGCATATTCCAGATAGAAAACCGGACGACGAACAGACCTCAATTTTGTAATGCCAGTGAAAAGAAAATGAGCCTTGGCTGGGAGATGAAGAACGGAGCAGGAGCAGAGCATTGCCTCAAATTAGCTCGGTTTCAGACATGCTGGTAAGGCCATGGATCCCAATATGAGCCCCCCCGGGAGGTGAAGTCCCTCAAGGCTGGCTCTAGCGGGTCTTTCTTCAGACAGGAAGACTGATGGAGTGAGACTCCACAATAGCCCGCTACAGCATCCCTGATGAGTAGCTTGTTTGATGGGGACGAGGCTCATAACAGAATACTGATTGGTTGATCACCCTCGGAGACCTACTGGAGCAAGCGCCACATGGACCATCTGCAAGGGACGGCGAAAAGGGGGTGGAAGATCGTCCAGATAGTACAGTACGTACCTGACGGGAGTAGTATCACTGTCAAGTGTGTATGGATATTAGTAGTACGTACTGTCATTCGCTCCAAGGAGACGCGGGATTGTTGGACCCGACTTGGCTGAGAATAGTCTGAAGTGATCTAGCAAATACCAAATTAATGCGTTGGATGCACGTGTTGTATGAGAGTCTGAGAAATGATGATTAGGAATGCGTTTCGCATTTGTTAATGCTGACTGACTGACAGGCAATACCCAGGAACACAGATGAGTACAGCAGCTTGGCCACAATTAACCCCGTGCGCAATCCGGCATAACACGAGACCTTCATCTTAATACCACGATCTTGGAGTTGGGTTGGGTTGTATTGGTCCGGTAGATGGGATGGCACGTCGTCCCGCCCGCTGCCAAAGGAGCAGTATACTATCCCGTACCTACATACGTAAAGTGTAACGCTGCATCCGGAAGTCAATCGTAGGCATGGACGTCTCTGGTAAGTGCATTTAGTTGATAAATTACGGATTAAGAAAGATGTTCAATTAAACGTCGACTAGTCAAGTCCAGTGAGGCTTAGAGACTTGCTTGGCCTTTGACTTTCGGGTGGCTTTCACCACTACGCAATCGAGAGAGAGAAAAAGCTTCTGTTCCAATACAATCACTAATAAACTCATCATAACTGACAAGGAGGATTACGTTGTCTATCAAATCTCAAAATAAGCCTCGGCATCGATCGAGGCAAAGTCTAGACTGTTGAACTCGACAAGGTTTGACGTTAGAAATAAAGTAAATCATCGTCTTGGCCGGACCATCTGGCCCTAGGAAATGATGAGACTAAGGGATGGGGATAGCCTGGCATCGAGAATACTATGTACTGTACAGAGTAGCTTGTGTCGACGTTGCGTTGTCAAACTTGGTATCAAATAGACTGAGTTGAGCTGAGCTGGTCCAGGGTTTAGGTAGCAATCTCATCCCGCTTTGGTTTGAACATGACCAGGGTTGTGTCATTAGGTCGCGTGTTTGATTAGCCGTCAGACGCCAGCACAACAGCGCAGTCCAAGCTGTATCCAACGACAATGCAATGCAATCTATGTTATGCTACTTTGTGGAGTCCAACGAATCAATCCTGTTTGTGTGCTTTAATGGTATGTATACGTGCGATGATCGTCGTGGCCTTGAAACCGATATGCGATATGTTTCTACCAAGCTTCCGGGATGCGACCATGATGCAATTGGTGATCCGGCAGTTGTCACTGTAGCCGTATGTAGTGGCGATGTCGACACTGAGAATCTTTCATCAGAGGCGTCGAATGGCGGCGGACAGAGAGGCAAAAGGGGAACGTCAACAAGCAACAAGCAGCAAGCAAGCCACGGGTTTCATCATGATTGTGCAGGGCCCGTGCATCTGCCGGATGCCGAATTGAAGAGTACAGTATAATCAACATCTACCTAGGTAGGCATCCTGGATGGTAATTGAATTCCACAACAGTAAATTACTGTAGGTATGCCTCTGAAGCAGGCATTCAGTAGATGTCAGTGACATGAAGTGATGGATGGGTATTCAGTACAGGCTTGCTTGCTCTGTTGAGGACTCCAATATTGAATAAATGAATGAACGGACCTATCCAGTCAGCATACGAGAGGCACTAACATAGGTAGTGCATGATTCGTTCCTGGTGCCTTGCAGCAGACATCCACCATGTTTCTAGCGCCCAGGCTATCCCGCACTAGCGTGAGGCACTAGCGCCGTCTTGTGCTCACGACTCCATGCTCCAGGGGTTACTCTAACAACCAACAACCTACACGGCTATCTCGAGCAGTGCCAGCCAGTGCTTGCCAGCTGTCATGGCTCTTCCCTGGCAGCGACGCTCAGCACCTAACCAAAGCGGCCTACCTACTAGGTACTAGGTACTAGGCCTGGGCAGGCGGGCAGCCCAGCGCTTCATAGTAGTCCAAACATTGGTAGCTTCATTTCTTCTTAGGACCGCCCTTCACTTTCCCTCAAAACACATGCTTCTCCGCTCTCATTCGCTTCTAGATCCTTCAACCATTCATTCACTCACTAGCTTGCCTAACCAAGTTCTCTCTCTTTCTCTCGCTCTCTACCCAAACATTCACTCCCTTCCTTACACTACTAACTGCACTTCACCGCCGTCTCTCTCTACTCTGATAGTGCGCAACTTTGTAGGTACATAACTTCTCCGCCGACACCCCTGCTCCTCTCCCCTGCAACACCCCCCAGCTAATTCTCGATTGCAGGCTCGCCAGATCCCCAGATACCCCCTGCAAAGCATCCAATCAATACCGCACCATCCAGCCAATCGCCCCTGGACCACCAGTGCCTGGCCGTCTGCGACCCGCCGAGCAGTTCCTTTTTAACGTCGTCGTCCGCTCCGAAGCCATCTCGACCTCTTCTCTTTCCTTCCACCCCCTCCAAGAGTCTTCGTCGAACGATAGCAGGGCCTGCCACTCCTTTGTTTGCGTGTCTAGTACATTGCAGTCCACTCCTTCAAAACCAAAACTCTAAAGCCAAGACTTCCGGTTGAACCGTTGATATATCTCACGACTTCCCTCAAATCTCATCTCCATCTGATCTGATCTGCACCATTCGGTACCTATCGCAACATCAATTCAAAGTCGTCCTTCCTTCGGTTCATCCTTCTGTCACTCCTTTTGTCGTTGAACTACCACCACTGTTCAACCACACCAAACCAAAACTTTTTTTCGAGACTCCTTGACGGAATCTCAAATCCAACCAACAGTGCTGTCACCCGCTCATCAGACTGGTTCTGAATCACATCCGATATCAACAGATACGACACTAAAGGTAAGCATATTCTGAATCATCATTGTCTGAACCCTGCATATGTGTGTATCTGCATCGGCCTACCCTTACCCTCTTTGTCTTGCCTTGTTCTCCACCCACGTCAGTCAGTCTTTGAGGGAGGTCTTGTTCAATAATCTCCCTTACAACGACGCCGACTTCGTGCTGCCTTGAACACTGTATCGCCGAACAAAAGGGCAACCTCTTTGTCGCCAAACTCGATAGCGGCAACAAAGCCCTTCTTATATCTAAGCGAGGGAAACCTCCTTGAACTCGATATATCGACAGTCGTCTCATTTTTAACCCCGATTTTTGTCTCAACACCAAATGTCTTACACGTTTTTATCCACACATTCCCCAAAAGAATCACCATTCCACCCTCGCTACCAGCTAGCCTCATCGCATTCATCCAAGACACGGAAACAGCTCTTGCCAAGCGCCATTGGTCTGACGTTTGCTCAACCGAAAACAGCCACACCTAATATCTTTCAAGTTTATATAACTGACTCTATCTCCAGTTTACCTCAATTCGTCTCGTGCTTCTTCACCGATCATCATGAAGGCATCTTTGTTTATGGTCGGCGCTAGCGCCATCCTGGCCTCAGCCAAGCCCATCGGAAACGCTCTCAATGAGCGTGCCATGAAGACCGAATGGGTCTACGAGGTTGTCACCGTCGTTGTCACTGAGGGTGCTGAGGCCAAGAAGGCTGCGCCCACCGCCCCTGTCTACAAGGCTCCTGAGGCTCCCAAGGTCACCCAGGAGGCCGTCAAGGTCAAGGAGCAGCCCGCTCCCGCTCCTGTCGAGGTCAAGGAGGAGGCTCCTAAGCCTGTCATCGTCACTGTCTGGGCTGACCCTAAGCCTACCCACAAGGTGGTCAAGCAGTATAGCGAGAAGGTTGTTGTTGTGAAGCCTGCCGAGCCTGCTCCCGCTCCTGTTTACGAGGCTCCTAAGCCAATCGTCGCGAAGCCCATCGAGAAGCCCGTTGAGGAGCCCAAGACTACCATCAAGAAGGTCGTCAAGCCTTCTCCCACCAGAGCCGAGCCCAAGGTCACTGTTGAGGCTAGCATCGATACCCCTGACCTTTCTCTCGATGGTGCCTACAACACTGTCATGCTTGCCTACCACAACATTCACCGTGCCAACCACTCCGCCCCTGCTCTTGAGTGGGACGATGAGCTCGCCGGCTACGCCGAGAACACCGCCAACGGCTGTGTCTTTGAGCACGACATGTAAGTTGATACTTTTACATTTAACGACCCGATAACTGACAAGTTCAATAGGAACCAAGGCAATGGCGGCTACGGCCAGAACCTCGCCTCTTGGGGTGCTACTAGCGACATTGATGGACTCAAGCACAAGGCTGCTGCTGGTGGTATTACCAACCAGTGGTACGACAGCGAGATGTCCAACTGGGCTTTCTACGGCCAGGAGAACCCCCCCTCAGACATGAACATTGACCTCTACGGTCATTTCACCCAGGTTGTCTGGAAGGACTCCACCAAGGTCGGCTGTGCCACTGTCAAGTGCCCTGCCGGAACTGTCCTCAGCTTCCCTTCCTGGTACACCGTTTGCAACTACAACCCTCAGGGTAAGCATACTCCCAATATCCCTGTTTTGGAGCCAGACTAACTTTGAGTGTCCAGGTAACTTTGGTGGCCGATACGCCGACAATGTCCTCAAGCCCGAGGGTGCCAAGCGTGTTACTGTCTAGGTGCACAATCCTTTTCGATAGAAAAAGGCACGCTTCCACATCCGTGTTACAGAGAAGCCCTGTCATTATGTTGGGCAAGAACTTGTATCTAGTGAGGTGGCAAAAGGCGTAGCCTCCCAACCACGTCTACAGCAACTGTTTCCTTTTTCTCTTCATTTCGATTCTTCAATGTACGTTATGCATCATCGTACTTTACGATCTTCTTCGCTCAACATGGGCCACACGGCCAACTTTCTTCACATGGTCTTGACTTTACATGCCTGGCGTCTATGAAAAAAATGATATTAAATAGGGATGGCGCGTAAGGAACGAGGTTTAGCGATGAGCGCCTGTACTGGCTTGTTATTTACAAAGTTGCATCTTCTCTTCGTTGCCTGGCTCTGAGTTACGAATGATTCAACTCAGTCTCGGCTGACTTGTGGTTTACCAAAGGGTGTTTGATTGCTTGTTCATTACCTCCATGAAAGAGAAGCATGTTGATAGACACGAATAACACACTGATTTCGCCAACGACTACCTCTGAGTTAATTATGTGATAATGCCTGTGACTATCCCCAGTTTTTGATAGATTTCCGTGTTCTAGCCTCGTAATGTCTGATTTAGAGCCAAATACAGTAGCTACCAGCCATTGCAACTTTCTGATGTCGATTGGACAATACATGTTGCTGTTTCGTAGCATCTCATTCCAGAATCCATTTAATACCTACCGTACTTCTGCAGTTCGCTATCGGAATGACTGAGATACCCGCTCACACCTCAACTCTCTGCCCAATCAACCTGCGCTTTTCCGCTTCGCCGATGCATCCCAAGCTATTGATGCAGTACAAACATTCTCGCTTGACAGCGCTTCCTTACTCTTTTCTCAACATGAACAGGGACAAGGGATAACTAAGCGGGGTGAGAGACATTGATCAACCGGAGGTTACCATTTATGTACCACAATAAGATGACTGTCGACATGACGGAAGCTTGACGACCTTCCATCCATGCACTCGATCATTGGCCATTGAATTCCCGATATCATGTTGGCTTGCAGCTTTAAGCAGCTTGGTGGAGGATCATGTTTAATGCATCTTCCTGGTTGGGTCAAGCGACGGCAACAGGCATGCCAAGAGAGTAATAGACAGACAGTATGAATGATGGGCAGAAGGCGCCTGAGACTATAAAAAAGAAGATACGTTCCAAATCGCTCCTTACATCTCCTCTTGCTCAAAACTCTCTCTCTACATTTTCAACCGTCCCCTCTTCTGTGTCAGCAATGGCGCAATCGAAGCCTCACCCTCTGGCCCAACTTTCCCAGGACGAATTTATCCTGGCTCGCAACTGTGTGTTGAAACATCACGGCCCAGAAACATCCCTCTTCTTTCGGTCTATCCAGCTTCAGGAGCCCAAGAAGGATGATCTCGTACCATTTCTGATCGCTGAGCATGGCGGTAGTCTTAATGAGACGACGCCTCGGCCTGCACGGTGTGCTGAAGTCGAATACGACATCATTGCTGACACGAGAGAATACACTCGTACAATTGTTGATGTGGGAAAAGGAGAGGTTGTCTCCAAAGATGTCCTCGAGCAACATGCGCATCCTAATATGGCAACGTGAGTTCGACAACCTACCCATAAACCGAACTACTTGCTAATTTACTCTAGATCCGAGATCGAAACCTTTCAAGATACCTGTGTGGAATCGCAGCTCTTTAAAGACGCAATGTCAGAGTTTACACTGCCAGAAGGCTTCGCTGTATGCATCGATCCTTGGCCATATGGTGGGACCTTTGAAGATGGTTATCCGTCTCGCTATATGCAAGGCCTCGTTTTTGGGAAGAACATGTCTAACAACAATCCTGACTCAAACCACTATGCTTATCCTATCCCTATCATTCCGGTCATGGATCTGGAGACGAGGACCATCATTCGTGTTGACCGACTTGCTACGGGCAGTTCGGACGATGACTTCGTGGCCGGAGAAAGGGACGTATCGCCAAAAAAGCTGTTCCAGAACAGTCACGCAGCAGAGTATGTCCCGGAACTACTGGACAGACCTCTTCGTGAAGGCCTGAAGCCTCTCAACGTGACACAGCCTGAGGGTGCCTCCTTTACGATCTCATCTGATGGTTTAATTGAATGGCAGAAATGGCGGTTCCGTCTCGGCTTTACTCCACGCGAGGGCGCTGTTCTTCACGATGTCTGCTACGAGAACCGAAGCATCTTGTATCGTCTCAGCTACAGCGAACTCACCGTTCCATATGGCGACCCTCGCCCGCCTTTTCACCGCAAGCATGCGTTTGATCTTGGAGATGGAGGTGTCGGAAGAGCTGCTAACAATCTCCAGCTTGGATGCGATTGTCTTGGAGCGATTCACTACGTTGACTCTTATCTCGCTGGCCCAGATGGTCTGCCAACACCCGCCAAATCTGTCATATGCCTGCACGAGCAAGACAACGGTATCTTGTGGAAACATACAAACTTCCGCACCAACAGAGCCGTTGTCACACGCATGAGAGAGCTTGTCGTGCAATTCATAGTCACGCTAGCAAACTACGAGTACATTTTTGCATATAAGCTTGATCTCGCAGGAAATATCACCATTGAGACTCGTGCAACCGGTGTTGTCAGCGTCGTTGGAATAGACGAGGGCAAGACGAGTCGGTATGGTAATGTTGTTGCGCCTGGGGTTCTCGCTCAGAATCATCAGCATATTTTCTCAGTGCGGATTGACCCAGCCATTGATTCATATGGCACCCAGGATACGCAAGTCGTTGTGGAAGAGAGTATCGGAAGACCTATTGACCCAAAGACCAACCCGAGAGGGAACTTGTACGAAATCGAGCGCAAGAAAGTGTCACAATCTTCATGGACAGACGCAGAACCACGCTTGAACCGTCTAATCAAGCTGGAAAATGCTACAAAGCGCAACGCCATGTCAGGCCGACCGGTGGGCTATAAACTCACACCCCCAGCGACTCAGATGCTTTTGGCAGATGCGGCGAGTGTAGCTGCTGCGAGAGCACCTTTTGCTCAGCATAATGTCTGGTTCACTGGTTATCGTGACGGCGAGCTCTGGGCGGCGGGCGAGTTTACGAACCAGAGCAACGGGGAGGTAGGGGGAGTGTCTGATATGGTCAAGAGAGGAGACTGGTTCACGGATGAAATCGAGGGAGTAATGGCAAACGGTGACCACGGTAATCATAAGAAAGGACGACGAAGCAGTCCTGTCGTGTGGGTATCCTTCGGTCTCACCCACAACCCGAGAGTTGAGGATTGGCCTGTCATGTTTGTGCCTGATATCCCCGAGTTTAAGTATAGGATTGCTAACGAGAAGACAGGCCGGTTGAAACCCACCAGATCCATCTCCGCCCTGCTGACTTCTTCTCATCTAATCCTGCCTTGGATGTCCCATCGACGAAAAACGAGAGCAGTGTGCTAGTGTCCTGCTGCGATAGCACAAAGGCTGCTGAACGGGAAAAGGAACCGTTAGTGCAGGACAGCCCTGCAAGCCATCTTCAAGGCGGAGGAAATGGTATTGAGGCTAGGATGGCTGGTGCCCATATTGACGACGGGACTGAGGCATGAGGCGACAGGTATGACCGTTCAGCTGACCTGGTGCAAATGCAGCCTTGTTACTAAATTGACCTCGTAGTACTTCAGTAGACAGGATTTGAACAAGAATCATGATAGATGATAAATAACAGTATGACTTTGGGTATTTTATTATGATGACTATGACTTAGTGCTCAATTTTGAGTGAAAAGTCTATATGCGGCACACCCTGGTGGATCGAACTTGTTGAAAGGATATCGACATCTAGAGTGGCAATTAGTAGGTGTGTCATAAAGAAGAGAGCGGCACTTACCATTGCACAAGTACGCTTCAAAGTTATCCTCCTGAAGACCACCAGAAACCTCCAACAGGAAGTGCCTCTTCCCTTGCCAGCGCTCCTTGAGACTACGCGAAGCAACCTTGACACCATCGCCAGTGAAGTTATCCAACATGACAACATCAGCGCCAGCTTCGATCGCCTCGTCCGCCTCAGCCTCGCTCTGCACTTCAACCTCAACCTTCATGCTGAATCCGCCGACTGACTTGGCAGCCTTGACAGCATCAGTGATACTGCCCCGGCTCCAGACGTGGTTATCCTTCAGCATGATCATAGCGCTGAGATCCATTCTGTGAGCGTCGGCGCCACCGACCAACATGCCGTACTTTTCGACAAGGCGGAATCCTGGCGTCGTCTTTCGCGTTCCCGCAATCACGCCCGTATATCCAGCCTTGCGCGCAATGGACACAAGCCTTGAACTCTTGGTCGCAACACCAGAGCATCGCGCAAGGGTATTCAACGCAACTCTCTCCCCAAGAAGGATGCCGCGCACAGGGCCCTTGACAGTTGCGACTCGGTGCTTTCCATTGCTTAGATCGACATCATTTCCCTCCTCAGCGTGCCACTCAACCGTACAGCCGCATTGCGCAAAGACTTCGTCGAAGAAAGGTCGTCCGGCAATGACACCGCTCGATTTGCCCCAGAGGGTAGCGACGCGGGGACCGTCACCGACGACGAAGCCGGCGTAGTCGAAGGATGGCGTGTCTTCGGCGAGCCAGGCTGTTACCGAAGTTTTCCACGAGGGAGGGAGGAGGTTTGCGAGGTTTCCCTTGGGTTGAGCCATTGTTGAGAAGTGTGTAGTGGCGATTGAGAGAGTGTAGACGAAAGAGACTGAGCAGCTGAGCTGTTGAAGAAAGAAAAATAAATATGCGACAAAATAGGTATCTTCGGATTGGCTTGCGTTGCGGGCGGATAGCGGCCGGAGTCGGATCCCCCCCGCATTCAAACTCCCGCCAGATGCCGGAACAAGTGGGGGTGGGGTTTCGGATGGGGCCGGCTTAGCTTATGTCCAGTATCATAATGAGTTCCCATACCAATCTTGTAAGCCTATAGTTGCAGAAGCAGAGTCATCTCTCAAGTTTCAACAGACAAACTCGATCATGAGCGATAATGCATGATAGATTCTAGAACAAAAGAAACATATCTACTTCCTCACGCTCTTGTGACCCATATACTCCCTCCAACTCCAAGCATGAAGAAAACACAATGAAAACAAAAGAGGACCTGCCTAGAGTCATGAGTTGAGTGAAATGAGAAAAAAGGAAACTAAGAATGCATGCATCGACAAAGACCTGATAACACCCCAACTATGTAAGTAACCAACCTGCAAAACACGGCATACACAAAAAAAAGAGATCAATGCGAAAAACGGAAAGGCAGAGACCGGGTATCAAACAAATGCGCTGAGTCGTCGAAGAAACCATCCTAAAGCTTATCTCCCATCGTCGCCGTGGAGATTCGTTGTTCCTGTTGCTGTTGCTGGCATGAATTCGTATGTCCATACAACGTCTACATCGTTTCTCTTCTTTTCGCTTCGCTCGTGTCTTCTTCGCCTAGCTCTTCACCGGATTGTTCCAAAACATCAACAACACCTCTTTGTCTCCTTGCGGGTCTCTGGATTCGTCTGTTCTTGAGTACCCGCCTGCTCAACTGTTATGGCAGGAGAGAAGCCAGGAGAGAATAACCAGCTGCGACGGTCGCGGCCTACACGAAAACTGCCCCTGGCATCAGCACCAGCGAAGTAGCCACCGTCCATGCCGGCTTCGTAGCCTGGTGTACCGGGAATGGCGGTGGCCATTAGAAGAGCTTGCTGCATCTTGCGGTTCTGCTCGACGAGTTTGCGTGTGACGACCCGAAACACTTCTTCGACACCCTCACCAGTCTCGGCGCTGATTTCATGACATGCGTCCCATCCAACTTCTTGTGCCCAGAAACCCGAGCTGCGCTTCGAACTGGGACTGTGAAGCTCCATGTACGGTGGTGACATAGCTTGACCTCCTGACATAGGCGTGGGAATGGGGTATGGAGTTGCTGTCGGGGGCGGCGTGCTGCCCATGCCTGGGGCGAGATTCTCAGCGACGTAAGCGATACAACGTTCGAAGGGGACCTGGCGGGCTGAAGGTTCGCGGGCGACAATGTCGGCTTTCGTACCGACTACGTGAAGGACAACATCGTGGGGAAGGTTTCGTCGGAGTTCCATGAGCCACACACCCATATCAGCAAAGGATTGTGCGTCGGTGATGCTGTAGCAGAGAATGCAGGCGTTGGCGCCGCGATAATAGAGCCGGGAGATGGATCGAAAGCGCTCTTGTCCAGCTGAGAGGTTGTGTTAGCATGATTCCAAATAACTTCTTTGACTCCTTATCAAGACCAACCTGTATCCCAGATCTGGAGGCGCACAACCGTATCCGAGTCGGAGTCGACGACGCGCTTTGTGAGGAAGCTGGCGCCGACGGTGGAAGTGATCTGAGCAGGGTTGAAAGCGCCTTTACAATATCTCATAACCAAGGATGTCTTTCCAACGCCTTGGGCGCCGAGGACGACGATCTTGGCTTCGAGCGACGACATAATATGGGTGGTGGCCGCGTCGTTTTGCCAAGTGGGGGGATGGAGTTGAATCCTCCCGTTGAAAAAGGACCAAGAGAAAGGGGGGGCAAGAAAACCCAAGTCGCACGAAAAAGGAGGAAAGAAGCAAAAAGGAAAAGAGAAAAGAAGGAGAAGAAGGAGAGGAAAAGAGGTGAAGGCGGGTTTATTTTAAGAAAGGGAAAAAAAGACGGGCGTAAAATAAAAAGAGGGTAGTGGGTTTGACTTGGCTTGACTTGTCTTGTGGTGGTGGTGTGTAGGTAAATAGGATCCTTAAATTTGATGGGTGTGTATAAACAGAGACTTGAAAAGCACAGGGTTCAGGCTGTTGCTATTGTTGTTTTTTCTTATGATCTCCAAGAGAAGCTCTTTAGGAAGTAGAGTTGATGTAGGATTAGAATTAGTCTGCGTCCGGCCGGTGCTGGGAGGTCGAGAGATACAGCATGACCAAAGTAAACCCGAGCTTGAGCGGCTGGATGCGGTGATGAGAAGGAGGATAGGATAGCAAATGTTGATGCGATTGATTGAGTCAACAAACCACCAACAACAGCAATTACAGAGAATGAGTCAAGCCTAGGTAGGCAGCAAATATCTATTATAAACAGTTCTTTTTTGTTATTCCTGGATAATAAATAAGCATCGGCTCAGCCTCAAAATACAAAGAATCAAACAGTAAAGTCTTTTCTCCACGGCCCATTAAATCTACTAATGCCACTCATTCATTCATTGTATTGTATTGTTGATACCAGGCTATGATGTGATCCAACATGACGGAAACCTACCTATGTTATCAACCCCAGAACAGCGGGAGAGGGCCCTTGTCGCTTCAGGCGCCTCTACAAGGCCCGATGCACTGGAACCCGCTGGGGGACCCCACTGAAACAAAAGCACCCGACGGGGCAGCCAGGAGCCTCAGGTCCGCTGACGACATACGCTAGCGGTCATATTCCTTCACGTGGCACAAACAACCTACGTCATTTAAGTCAACGGCTTTAGGTTCTCTTTTTTTTTTGTTCCTGTCAGTTGAGTAAGAATCGACATTATTAGATCCAATGTTATCCATTCCAACCAAAGGATAACCGCAATCAGAATAGAATTCCGCCAAGAAACACTCCAAAACACTCTTATCATTTGCACGACTCAATAATGAACAGTGGCCGCGTAGTCAGTGACTCGAGTGTCTCTCATGACCAGACATTTAGGTACCACCGACAAGACCAAAACGATATTCTCTGCAAAAGTTCCAACCCGTTTGATGTGCACATTCTTCGGCTCAATTGCCTACACCGCTCTGATGTTCCAGCCTCGACCTTTCTCTTGCGTGCAGCACAGCACAGCCTCTGTTCTGCAGTTATCCTATCCCATCTTATGCAACTGTGCGAGAGCGGTTCATTCAACAAACCAACCAGCCAACCAGCGGATCAACTAACACTTAGCACGCGGGGGGTTGATTGCATACATACAATGGTTAGCCATAATTCGCTCAGATTAGGTGACATAGATTGTTATCCATGCGACTGGACCGAGCAAGATCGGCCTTGCAGTTGATGCATGCCATGACTATCCATGTCCAGTGTTACGGCTCAAGACCAGTGTCTAAGGACTGTTGTTTCCAGGCGTCTTCTGAAGATTGTTCATGATGCTTACTTATTGACCTATACCAGACTGATAACTAACCCTTGTCATTGATTTACGAATTCACCGCCATCATGCGTCGCACTTATTTACACGCACCAAATACACATCTCCCTCGCAAGCTCAGACATACCAACCCCTGTCTATCTCTCACAGGGACGTGTGCGCATCGCAACACAGACAGCAGCACGAGCTCAATCTCCATGAAATGGAACCGAAGAGTCTACTGGAGAAACAGAAACACCAACTTTATCCCGGTAAACCTTCATGATGGCTATAGGTCTCAAGCGTCTCAAAATCTGAATCATCAGACGAGAAACATGTCTCAGGACATGGTCACGTCGAGTCGAGAATGACGTACAACAAGACACAGTCAGAAACATAGCAAACATTGAGAGCTCAGCTGTCCACAGATCGCGATCTCATTTAGAAGAATGGAATTCCTCCGAACGAACCGAGCCATTTTTCTACTAAAAATGATAAGCCAATCTATCGTGGTCAAATATATTAGTCGGAAATGAGGTCTATGCGTTAAATCTTTAAAAACGGAAGAAGGAGGTCCTTCCTTCCCTGTTGGTCATTTGAGATGCTCATCCACCCCGCATCTGCATCCCACTTCAGCCCTGTTTACATAAGGTACCGAGCTTCTCCAGACATCATTCCACAAATTCAACCGTGCCATCCCAGACCGCAGATATAGACGACAGATACAAAGTACAGCTGCAAAAGTGCACAAGAATGCAAAAAGTAACAATTGGAAGGCGTTGGGATTGCTCCCGCCAGGGCTTGAACCTGAGACCTTCGCATTACCGGATACTCGGAATGAAGTATTAGTACGACGCTCTAACCAACTGAGCTACGGAAGCCGTCCAATTGTTGAAAGCGAGACGCTGTCTCAGCGAACATGAATCTAGACATGGCCAGCTCCCCGTTGTTGAACTACTTGTCTGGTTGCTAACATCGTTCTAATCAACAGGATAGGCTCCTTTATGATTCGACCGTCGTTTGACTACGACTAGTCTTTGACACGATATCTCCGTAGGCAAATGTTAACAAACGGCGTTGAAAATATATGTTAGATCAACTCCAGACTACTTTGGCTATCCTATCTCATCTCTGGTTCTGGTGAGTCCTGAACGGATCAAACACAGCATGGCACCAATAGCTCGGGGTATTCATACTGAAACGAATTAAAGGCATTGTGAAAAAACAGCATATTTACGAGTGGTGGCCATGTTGAAAGGAAGCAGAGGGCTTTGAGCCTTGACGATTTATGGAAGTCAACCATCCAAATGCGCCCTATCCAAGCTCGCCCTAGTCTATCCGTTGTCGTTCCTAGTCACTACCTATGTCATGCCTTATGATTCAGACATTAACCCTCGAATCCCCCTCAACGCCGACGGTTTCTTGTCCTTCTTTGCGCTTGCTTCCTCCTTTCCCTTGTCCTTTGACTCCTTACGGAGCCGATTTTGTGTTGCAGTAGCAAACAGATCCGAGTGACTTCTCGCAAGTAATCGCCCTGCTTCTCCACGCCCAAACCGGAGTTGATCTGGACTCATTGACAGAGATGACGTATCCGGTGATCCTGGAGGATGTGCCCAACCCGCTGATTTGGGCGATACCGCGGCTTCGAGCCTTTGGTCAAGAGGCGGCGTAACATTAAATGCAGTGCCCTCTGCAACCTCAGGACTCGCCAGCATACGGGGCGGCCTCGTCTTCATCATTACAGGGCTCGTTGACACAGAAAAAGAGCCCTGCTCAGCTTCAGACGCATTTGATGTCTCAATCCTGAGGGGCCTTGTTTCCGTCTTCATATCCAGCAGAGATGACTGTAAGGCTGTGTACTTGCGCGTCAGAAGATCGCACCGTTTATGTAACTCAGCTTGCTTTTCTCGGCTTGCTGCGAGCATTGACTCGATGGCCTCTTTCCCGTCTCGAGATGGTCGAGTTCTTTCCTCCAGTGCCTCAGACAGCTTAGTTTGGAGTGCTGCGATTTGACCTTGAAACAATCTCCTTGTCCGCTCTATTTCACTTTCACGGCTAGCGAGCTGCAAGCTCAATGCCTCAACCTTGCTCTCAGCCCCCGCAGCAGCAGCGATTGCTCTCTGTTGCTCCAGTTCCTTGGCTTGGTAGTCACGCTCCACCCTTGTGAGCCTGGCCACTTCGCTCTTTAACCGGTCAATTTCAGCGCTGTGAAGCTCAATTGACTGCATGTTCTGCTTCCAGTTGACTTCTTTAACCTCAGCATCACACAAGAGCACCCGTAGCTTGTCACGCTCTGCTGTTGAATTATCAAGTTCCTTCTGAAGTGTTTCATAGTCCGACTTGAGCTTCTTCGATTCGTCACGCAGCTTCTTAAGCTTAGTGGAAAGATCGGCTTCCCACTTCTTCGCCAGGGCACGACTCTTCTCCGAGTCCCTCCGAACCTGCATTTCTGCCTTCTTGGCCTCCTCGAACCGATGCTTTAGGTTGCGATTCGTGATCAAGAGATTTTGGGTCTCTGCCTCCGTCACTGCCTCTTCCATATGCCGTCTTCGCAAATCGCCAATATGCGCCATATGCTGCTGCTTTAGATACCGTTCAAAATTGAGGTCGTTCTGCAGTAACAGGATTTGACGTTGGAGATGAGATACTTGCGTGCTCGTTTCAGTCAATGAGAGAGGAGTACTGATAGCTGGGCGTGCACCCAACAACGATGGGCCGGGCCGATCTGCAATAGAGTGTTGATTACTGAGTGAGAGCGAGGGTACACTATCATTCGTCAAAGACTGATTGAGACCAGACTTGATAGCTTTATTTGATTGTATCATATCCTGTAGTTGTGTATGAGATGTCGACTGGATAAGATGAGGCCCCAAGGTCGGGCTATCAATACTGGGCTCTCTTATCCTAGCGTCTATAGAGTCTCGAGTAGAGGGGAGACTTGACTGAGACCCTCGTCGAATCAGCGCAGATGGCCGGCGACTACTCGCTATAGACTCCATACTAGCAGACGTGGGCAAGCGGTAGCCACTAGCAGCCTCAGTTGTTGGCCTATGGAGTGATGAAACCTGGGCTTCTCTAGCATGGCCCTCGTTCGATGGGAAAGATTCTGAAGCGGACAAGGCCTGTCCAACAGATTGATCGGATTCTGACAAAATGCACAACGCCATGCACTCAGCAACAACTTCTGAGGCTTCGCTCTTGATCCAACGGCCAAAATCAGTTTTCTCTGAATCGATTGTAAGGGTGAAAAAGTTTGGATGAAGCAGATGACATCGGCGAAATCTTTCCGACTGATCTCGTATCTCTGTGGGCTGTACTTCCATATCGTTGGCGTTAGCTACGTTGGCGTGTCGCAAGTATCTCTGGGGTTTGCGAATATAGTCCATGAAATTGATGGGATATAGACCATAGAGGATGGTATAGTAACTGAGAAGATGATAGATGGGGTGATCGTCAACTTCTGCTTCGTAACCACATTCCTCCCAGCTGGTTGAATCTGCGTCCTCTGTCTGGGGCTCAATTATTCCAGCTCGTTCTCGCGACCAAAATAGCAGCCTAGCATAAATGTTGAATAGCGTAGGCAGATGCGGTACGAGCGAACTTGGCATCTGAGGCAAAAGCATTGTGAGAACTGTTAGTGCAGCCGACACAATAGTTGTGGAGCTGTCTTGCTGCAGACATTTCATTATATCAGCAAACAGTGGTGTTTGTAAGATTTGATGAAGATGTGGTGGCTGACTCTGAAGGTAGTCACCCAAAAACCGCAAGACAGCTTTGCGATACTGTTTCTTGACGAAGTAACGATCCAAAGCTGTAAAAAGTTCCTTAATCAAATCAGATGAAGGGCAACAAATACGGTGTTGGGCACAACTTACCTTGGGATGCTTCTTCCCAAACTGCACGAGAGCTTCCCGTGTTATTCTTTCGTTAGGCTCGAGATTTGATAGGGCTTCAGATACCGAGGGGTAAAGTTTCTCCATCCATCCTGTGAATAAGCGATCAATCAGCGGATTAGAAGCAAGGTCAGCTTCAGATCCATCATGATCCTCTTCCGCAATCGCGATGATCTCCATTATGTTGGCCAGCGACTCTTCAACAACACCCTTCTCGGGAGAAGAGTTGGCCAGAAGCGCAGAACAAGAGTCCCACCATGCAAAGATGCGCTCGGGAGTCCGAAGTGTTGACAGCAGCTGGCGAAGGATGATTAAGAAAGGCGCAAAAGTGGTAGGTCTGTCTTTGACGTGTTTGTCGAAGATGGAGAACAGCTCCTCTTGCAGGCGATCGGCTGCAGCATCATCTTGTTTATGGTGTCGGCGGAGATAGGCATCGATGGTCTGTACTAAATCGTCGGGGAGAGAAGCGGTTGGCTGTGAGAGGTAGGCAACGATCGCCTTTGAGAGGTCCTTTAGCGACCTAAACAAGTGGAGATGAGTGTCAGCGAGCAACGGGCAAGTGTTTCTCGAGGGGAACAAGTGTCGCAGAAGCCAAAGACGGAGATGGAATGGAAGATCACGAGGCACGATTCGCGGGGTGAGGGGAACTCCCAGAGTTGATGGGATGGGCGGTTGGATTCTGGGATGGAGTTTTCTGCAGGGAACAGCAGTATGACGTACGCCGATGAAGCCATGACTGGCGTGACGGCCTCATCCGGGCTCGTGAGACTCGAGGTGAGCAGACCGAGGTGGTGAGGCCTGTTTGGATGTGGATCTTGGATTGAGTTCTTGAAGCTGCTGGGGATTTAATCTAGGTGAAGCTATTCTCGGTGACACTCGGTGTCGGGCACAGACAGCATGATTTTACGGCGCGGCGCGGCGCGGTTAACCTTGCAGCTGATTGAAAAGGTGGTGCGAGTTTGTGGCGTTGAGTGGAGCATATCCGCTGGAGGAGCAGGCGGGTCAGGTAAAAACTATATGGACACTGGGGCTGCGTGACAAAAATAAGTGAGTAAGCTTAGCCTATAAACCGGTCATAACATCCTAAAATATTATGCTAGCTTGGGCTTAACAGTATAAAATATACCGGTCTAAATATGTGATCCACCTGGAGAGGTAGGTGCTGGTCACTGAAAACAGCGGATGGAAGTCGTGCCATAGAGGGGCACTCAGGGCAGTCTAGGCACTTCAGTGATACAAACGTAGTGGGGCCGGCAGAAAGCTGATCGGTCATCCGCTGAACCCAGTCATATCCCAGCGTTGTTCCTTATACCTTTCCGTCGCGGATGGAGACAGCCTTTTCCGGGGGTACCTTAGACTTAAGCCAAGGCTCCATCCATCGAGCTAGCAACCCCGCACTTTCCTCAGCTAGCGCAATTGCAGACAGGACTGTACATGACTTTGTGAATAGCAGATCACACCAGATATCGAGCCACCTTGAGCAAGTCGCCAGTCACCAGTCACCAGTCTAGTTTCTAGTGAGGTGGTTGCAGGTGTGCAGTTCAGTTCAGTTCAATCGATGAGGGGAAAGCTTCAGGGCAAGCAACCACAGAACATTCCTCGCTGTATTTAAAAACGTCCATCTGCTCTTGCTCATCTTCTTTCTCTTTTCCTTCCTTTCTCATCCTTATTCAGATCACTTACAAACCAATCGACTTTGACCAATAACAACAACTTTTTCACATACCTACCCAGTAGCCAGCATCTTCTTTCGTGCTTGTCTACTTACTACCCATACTCATTGACTTTACAATCCGTCACAATTCTTCTTCAAATCAAACCCTCTTCTAAACCTCCAACAATACCGCCAAGATGAGTGCACAGAAGACCTCGGCCATCGCTGACCAGGAGCCCGTTGACGTTCTCTTCGCCATCCACGAAAAGTTCGATCTTCTGGACTTCGCCGGCGCGCTCGAGGTCTTTACTACTGCTTGCCACGACTTTAAGGATCCTGAGAGTAAGTAGTGCTTCTACCAGTACAGTATAGTGCATCGCAGCGCAGTACCCCCCCGCCTCGATTTGGTGTCTGCAATGCAGTGCACTACAGTACAAATGTCCCTTTTGGCTTTACCCCTCCCGCTGATCACTTTACCCCTTCCGACAGACAACAAGGCCTTTGAGGTCACCATCGTTGGCCCCGAGCCCAAGGTCATCTCGGACCAGGGTGTCGTCGTTGGCGCCCAGATCACCTACAAGGAGGCACACGAGCGTCTCGAGGACTTTGACATCCTCGTCGTCGTCGGCGGTAACTCCAAGGAGGTCATCGCCAAAGAGCTTCAACCCCTTTCTCTGATCACCGACTTCTCAGAGCTTCAGAAGCGTGATCCCGCTCGCGAGCGTACAATTCTCTCCATCTGCACCGGTGCCCTCTTCCTTGGCAAGCAGGGCATCCTCTCTGGCCTGTCTGCCACCACCCACCCCGATTTCCTTACTACCTTTGAGAATATCTGCAGCGATGCTGCTACCGTAAACCTCCAGGAGCGTACCGACGTGGTAGAGGACGCTCGCTATGTTGTCAACAACCTACGATTCGATCTCGGCGAGGATGAGAGCCCATACATCCGCCGCAAGTCCGATGCTGGTCAGGGACGTCGCCCTTCGGCAGCCCGGTACGTTATAATTTTACCCCACTCTATCATGCATTGAGTTTAAGACAGTCAACTGACTTATGATGACACACAGAAAGGGAAGCATGTCGTTCAAGGACTCCAACACCCGCCGTGAGTCAATTGTTCGTCGTGCCGCCATGCGACTTGGTGGTCTCCGTGTGGTGACATCCGGAGGTGTGAGCTCTGGCATTGATGCTGCCCTGTATCTTGTCAGTGCGCTGATTGATGATGCTACTTCGTTGGAGGTGGCCAGGCGCCTTCAGTGGACCTGGAACAAGGGCGTTGTCGTCGATGGTATCGACGTCTAAGATCCCTGGCAGTGAGTGCCGTGTACGAATTAAGAGTTTATGATGGGCTCAGGCATAGCCCCGATTGAGACCAATTTTCATGTATTTATGTATTTAACAGCTGAGAGGGAGGAACCCTAAGAAAATACCAAAAAGACTAGGAGCTCTCTATTTAATTCAATTGTTTGGTCGCCTTTCAAAATAGTGCTACACTGCTTGAATTGAACTGGTGACAATGATTGCCTCTTAATAAGCTAACTACAGTACTGTACCTACCAAGGTATATGAGGTTACCTAAGGTTTATGTATCGTCGTTGAAAGTGCGGAGATTGAGGTCACGAAGTCGCACTAATATGTCACAAAAGGGTAAACAGCCAGGCAATGACGCGGGACCCACACAAGCTCGGGGAGCTCCAGCTCTCAATTCGCATGGAACGCGGGATGTGGTATGGTCGTGTGACGGGTTCGGCCATGCCCATGAACCAGGGGGAAACAGGGATCATGGCGGGTCAAGCCTGGGACATCACCTCATTCCTACTATGAGTTCAGCGAAGATGGACAACAATAATAAAGCATTTGCATTGAATTGGGCTCATCGAAAAACACGTTGAAATAGTTGAGAGGGGACTGTAAAGATCAGTTCGACTTGGACAATGGAATTGGGTAAGAATGGATGTTGGCTCATGAGTGTCTAGGCCAAGATATGAGGGCAATGGAACTCATGATGATTCAAGGAACACAATGGACACGGCGAAGATCCTCAAGATGAATTGATAGCCTTTGAGAGGCCGTAAGAAGCTACCCGGATGATGGTCTCTGTATTCTACCCTACCTACCTGGGCAACAATTGGATGCTTACTGTATTGCTCATGGCCCACCAATAGCTGCATGCTGCATATCATAAACACGACATCTGACCATCGGGATGATTTTGACCCAATTTTAGTAGAGTCAATGGCATTATAGAGCGTATGGATGGGTCATGTTAAACTCTTGGTGCTCAAGGCACGCCCTCATGACTCCGTCTTCTACTTCATAACATCTCGAAACTTGACTGAGGAACCAAACTTGTGGCGTTTCCTGGTGTGGCTTCCATGCTTTGGGTGTGGGTCTGGAGTGCTGACATAATGCTCCTATACTGTGACACCTTATTGGACGACAGCTTGATGGTACTTAGATTTGCGATGGGATGAAAGTTGTTTCATGCTTTCTACAACTCAAATTTTCTTCGAATTTTCTTTATCTGCTCATCCTTTCGCTCCTCCTAGTCCAGTACTTGGAGATAAATACGAAAGCTTATGAGAATACGTTTTTGAACATTATCAGCTCCTCCGGCCGCCCAATTCTTCCGTTATGACCGACTGGGCAAAGCTAAAGGTCGTCGACCTCAAAGCCGAGCTCAAGAACCGCGATCTTCCACAACACGGTCTTAAAGCCGATCTTGTCGCGCGACTAGAAGAAGCCGATCACGAGAAAGGGGAAACAGAGGCTCAAGGAGAACCTGAGGATGCGCCTGCGACCAATGAATCTGGAGGCGACGAGCCAATGGTCGAAGAACTAGGTGTCGCGGAACCAGAGCCTCAGAACGCGATTGACGAACCTAAACTTGTAGACGAGAAGCCGGATGAGGAAATGGTCAAGTCAGACGAGAAAGAGACGGACGAAGCTGCTGCGCCAATCACCGATGAAGAACCAAGTAAAGGGGTTGACAGTGGAGATAAAGAGCAGGAGATTATTAAGAACGGAACATCGGGGGAGATATCTCAGGATGCAGAATTGGCAGCCAATGTGCCGACCACTAGCAACGAAGTTAACACCCAATCACGGGAACCAACAGCTGAGGAGAAACCTGGAGCGGGAACAGTGGCCACCACTGTTGACTCTACACCCTCTCATTCCCTCGAACCAACGCCTGCTGCCGAACAGCAAAAGCGAAAACGCCGCTCTCTCACACCACCACCCACCGAAGAATCTATTGCACGAAAACGCGCTCGTACAGAAGAAATTCCCGACGACGGCGCTGATCTTGGTTCGCGCCAGGAGGATCTGCTGCCTGACGCCGCGAACGAGCCTGCGCCAATGAATATTGACAGCGAACCACAAACAGAAAAATCCCAAGGGGAACCTATACAAGGCCCTGCACCAGGGTCCAGAACACCGATAGAAGATCTCGCAGAGAACAGGGAAAATCAGCAGGATATGGATTACGAGCGGGACGTTGCGCCTGCACTACACCCGGCTACTTCTGCCCTTTACATCAAGAACTTTATGCGCCCCCTGCGACCCCAGGATGTCAAGTCGTACCTTATCGAGCTCGCGACGCACCCCCGAGATCCTCTTGACGCCGATGTTGTGGTAGAATTCTTTCTCGATCAAATCCGCACCCACGGTTTCGTTATCTTCAAAACTACCGCTGCAGCTTCGCGCGCTCGCACAGCACTTCACGACAGTGTTTGGCCCAACGAGAGTAACCGCAAGCCGCTATGGGTTGACTTTGTTCCTCCCGAAAAAGTTCGCGAGTGGATTGATACTGAGCAAGCCAGTGGTGGCCCACGCTCTGGTGTGCGATGGGAAGTCATTTATGAAGATGGACCCGATGGCGTAATTGAAGCTCATCTCGAAGAAGCAACATCTGGCGCAGGGCCTCAGCCAGTCGCAAGGCCACAGACCGGCACCGCAATGGCCATGGACTCTATCCCCGTTGGCCCCAGAGCACTGCGCGATCCTGCCATTCCCACAGGGCCTCGTCCCGTCCGTCCTGGCACCGGTCCTGGTCCTCGGCCTCCACCTATTAACCCTGGCGGTGCATCCAAGAGGACTACCGCTCGACCAGTTATCCATTATCAACCCGTATCCGAAGACCTCGCCCGCCGTCGCATCGACAACATGCGCTCTTACTACACAAGCAAGCGTGATGGAGACTTTGGACGTGAGATCAATCGCTACTCGTTCGAGAATGGTACTTCATTCGTTGATAGGGGAAAGGAGGTGTTCGAGGGCATCCGTCCACCTCATCGTGAGCGAGGAGGTATGGGCCGTGAACGCCGCGAGCGCCGCGGAGGGAGACGTCGACGTGGTGGTGGCGGCGGTGCGGGTCGACCGCGTAGTGATAGGTATCTGCCTCCTCCGCGAGATGATCGCCGCCCCCGTCGCGGCTCTGTGTCCGATGATGGAGATACTCGAATGAGAGATTGAAGACGACATACGAACAACGGCAGATAGTATGAAGAATCAAACTGCTCAGTCGGGAAGCTTAGCATATCTCCATGTGCATTGTGAGATGTGAGCTGTAGCTACATGCTTTGAAGGCGGCGTCGAGAAGAGCAAAAAAAAGGGTAAGGACCCAAGGAAATAAACACGGATTATGATATCAGTAAAAAACTTACTTCTAATTCTAATTCTTACATTAATCTATCACATCTACCTTGTGTGTTTTGAGGCCCACTGTGAGCAGGAATTCTAAGCATTGCTCTTCGAGTCCCGTGTTTGTGCTCATCAAGATCTTTTAATCAAACATGTATACTAGCCACAAGACGAAAGCGTGTATGGATGGTATCACAATAATTCCTAAGTTCGATGCTACTTTACATATAACATTTCTTCTTTTAAAAAGCAACCGTTTCCCTTGCTCCCAAGAAAACAACACACGTTACCCAACTACCAATCCCAGACGCCAAAATTATCTCAAACTCTCCATTTAAGCAGAAGCGGCAAGAGGAGTGGGCTCAACACCAACACGCTCTCGGCTCATGATGTCGAGCATCAGAGGGGTAGGTCGGTTGTCCTTGAAAACAACCTGGTTGCTCTTGGCGAGCTGGACGTTTTGGAGGTACTTATCGAAGAGGTAGGAGCTGTCCATGGGACCACCCTTGGCCTCAGGGTGGAACTGGGTGGAGAAGATGGGGCGGGTCTTGTGAAGCATACCCTCGTTGGAACCGTCGTTCAGGTTGACGAAGTACTCCTTGAAGTCGCTGGGCAGAGTACTGGCGTCGATAGCGTAGCCGTGGTTCTGGCTGGTGATGTGGCAGAGACCGGTGGTCAAGTCGAGAGCGGGGATGTTATGGGCTCGGTTACCATACTTGAGCTTGATGGTGCGAGCACCGACAGCAAGAGCCAGAAGCTGGTGACCCAGACAGATGCCCATGATGGGGATGTTGGAAGTCTCCATGAGGCGGGCAAGGTTGTGAACGGTAGCCTGGCAATGAGTAGGGTCACCGGGGCCGTTGGAGATGAAGACACCGTCAAAGTGCTGCGAAACCTTGTGGATGGGGTAGTCGTAAGGGAAGACAGTGACGGAAGCACCTCGGCTGACCAGGCTGCGAAGAATGTTCTCCTTGACACCACAGTCGATAAGAGCAACATGAAGAGAGGCACCAGGAGACTCAACAACGAAAGGAGCCTTGGTGGTAACGCGCTTCACAAGGTTGATCTGACCGGGATCGACGAAGCCCTCATCCTCATCGGCATCGTACTCTTCACCAATAGAGATTCTAGCCAGGGAAGAGCCCTGCTCACGAAGGTGAGTAACAATGGCACGGGTATCGACACCAGAGATAGCGGGAACACCCTCTCGGGCGCACCACTCGCCCAGACTCTCAACGGCAGTCCAGTGGCTGTAGTTGACAGCGACATCGGAGACAACGATACCGGCGCACTGAACGTGGGGGGACTCGAAGTACTTGAGAAGGTTGAACTCGTCGCGGGCGGCGGAAGGGACACCGTAGTTGCCAATCAGGGGCTGGGTGAAGACGAGGATCTGTCCTCGGTAGGAGGGGTCGGTCATGGACTCGGGGTATCCAACGAGAGAGGTAGTGAAGACGGCTTCACCAGAAACGTTGGCGTTAGCGCCGAAAGCCTTGCCCTGGAAGACAGGACCGTCCTATTGAATCGTAAGCTTGATATTCTGAGGAACAAGATCCTCTGGAGAACATACTCGAATAGTGAGAGTAGCGGGGAGAGAAGCGGCAGGAGCAGTAGCTCGAACAGCAGAGAAAGGCATAGCCCTGCCCTTGCTGCCAGCAACAGCCTTCTCAGACAGGTATCGGACCTGAAGCATAGTTCGGCCAGAAGCCGACGCGGACTTGGCCGCGGGGTTGGCAAAGGAAGCCAATCGGGAGAACATTTTGATATTTGTCGATTGTTGGTTTACTTAGGTTTAGAAAAAAAAGGTAGTCGGTTGGTCAAAGATGGTTCTTTAGCAAGACTGGGACTTCCAGAGATGGTCTATATCAGGGTACACAGGTTAGTTTTCATGTTTGGTGTCAGACGAAGGCTTCAAGCGGTGAGCTAAAACCAGCCAAGGGTACGAACCAGAGAGATAATCCTGTAACGAGGCAAGTTAGCATTGGGTCAATTGATGGATTGAGAACATCTTGAAGGTGATGAAGGAGGAATTGATTCAACTGATGCCAATCTGTAGCTCCCACAACTTATTGTTGTAGGGCCACAGTTTGAGATGTACTTCATGATGGCGGGGTTGATACACAGATTGTGTATCTCAGAAAAAAAGAGTAAACATACCTGCGAGGTGAAGATCGAGGGGCGCCCGTTCATATGGGCGGATTGGGAGACGAGCTCAAGTCGGGGGGGTATAAGAGAAGATGCAACCGTGTTGCAGAAGTGTTGAGTCAGACTTTTTGCGTGGAAGGTTCAAAATGATCGCGAGGATATCTTTCTGTTTGTAGGAGGAAGAGAAAAGAGAGAAAAGAGTCAAGAGGTGGGAAGTTGGGGAGAAAAGTGTAAGAGAAGGAGAAGCTGGTGCGATCCCGCTCCGCACCTGCCGCCACGACTGACAACACGGCCTTGGTCATTGGCAAGTTTTTTCGTGCTGAGTGGGTTTCTCACTATAATTTTCCCTCTGGCGGATGCCCGATCCCGCTCTTCCGCCCAGAAAACAGAGTGGGCGGGTCAAGCGCTCCGCTACAGGGCGCTAGAAGCTCATAAAATGCCCCCGCTGCCAGGAACTGGACCCTTGGGTCAAAGATCTCTGTCAGAGTCAGTCCTCCGATATCGTTTTTGAGGAGAGGGTTTGATCTTTTTCTTGTTTGCTTTTGTGACCAACACCAACCAATACTAATTACACGTCACATCAAAGTCTTTATCGCTATCACGATAACATTCTTTCTTCATCTCATACTGATACTAGGTCTAATCATTCATTCTCTCAATCACATCACCCCGTCTTTTTCGACACACTATATACAGCAGCACGATCTTATGCTCTGTGCTCATGAGATTTGGAGTCAACAACAACATGCTTAACTCGACCGAATCAAGCATTGACCTGCCCTTTATCATGTCAAAATGGAGTCAGATTTGATCCACTGCCCCCAGACGCCTCCAGAAATGTTGAGACGCAACTTGATTCGCCCTGGTTGGGGAGTTTTCACACTGCTGGCGGTCAAAGCCTAGAAACCAGGCTAGAAGCATTTGTAGCGTAGCACTGTCGATCCGTTCTGATAAGACCTTGTGGAGCCCTTGTCTTGTCCTGCCAGGAACACGGCGTTCGGCAGTCGGAATCTGTCGAAACATGGAACCTTGCACGACCTGGATCTTGGATCTTGGCTCCCAGCTTTTGGTTGTTACGATAAGGATAAGATTTTTAAGACAACCTCCCGGAAGTGTTCAAGTCTCGAGAGAACCAGTCCCTCTATCACCGTACTACTGGTAAAAAAACCCACAGGTAATGTTCTTGTGGAGGTATGCGAGATTATAGTCTTATCCAGGCGAGTTTGCTACCCACAAGAGCCACCTTTTATAAGTCCAAAATGACCACAATTCACTCTATGGCACCCCAACGCCTCCAAGATGAACACCTTGGATTAATGGGAAATAAGTGGTCTCATTCGTGAAACCTGCAAAATCGAAACCTCCTCAATGTGAGTGAGGTTACGATTTTTGTATTTTGATCTTTTGTCTTCCTGCACAAATGGCTTTTTAACCAAATTATATCCATCCTTCTTATTCGACAAGCGTGTTTCTTGAAGCTATAGAAAACCATTAATGCAAACAAGCCTTACGGCTGTTCGTAGTCGCTACCTCAAGATCGAACCAACATGTTGAGAATCTTGGGAAACTTTACTAAGATCTGGGCTCAGCACAAGTCCAAGGCAGACATGGAAGCTTCAGAAAGACCGTCGTAGGTATTCCGCGGCCTACTGTACCGCGGCATACCACGCGTGCCCGTGAGAAAACCAATCCTGGGACATGTAGTTGCTCCAAGAAGGTTCGACACCTATTCCACTGAGATACCGCTTGAAATTTACAACCATCAGCTACAACACGCGCTACAATGGGAACAGGCTTCTGTTTATTCACTACTGACTCTTTCTATTACTCTACAGAGCACCAAGCTCCTTAAGCTTGCTAACCAGGCCACCGACGTCCTCTACCTTACCACCGCCCTGTCGAGCAGGAGGCTCTGTTGTAAGTTAGCATCAGCATGACAGCAATTGTAAAACAACCATTAAGAGGGAAAGATAACTTACCAATAACCTTGATTGTCTTGAGACGATTCACTCCATCCAACCCAAAGTCCTCAAGCTTTGTCTTCTCCAGCTTCTTCTTCTTGGCCTTCATAATGTTGGGTAGACTTGCGTATCGAGGCTCGTTGAGGCGAAGATCTGTGGTGATAACCATGGGTAGCTTGGCGCGCACCGTCTCGACACCACCGTCCACCTCCTTTGTAACAGTAACCTCGTCGTTGGCGCCAAATTCGACCTTGCTCGCCTGTGTAGCCTGTGGCCATCCCAACAGACCCGCCAACATCTGGCCTGTCTGGTTGGCATCGTCATCGATGCTCTGTTTGCCCAAGACTACAAGGTTGCTCTTCTGTTGTTCCACGGCTTTCTGTAGAAGTTTGGCCACCGTCAAGGGCTCAATCTCCTCGCCTTCCTTGAGCTCAACGTGGATACCACGGTCTGCGCCCATGGCCATGGCTGTTCGCAGCACATCTTGCGCCTTGGGTGGACCTGCAGAGATCACGCAGATGTCCTCGACACCGCCGGGCGCACGCTTCTTCTCTCGGATGCGCACTGATTCTTCGACTGAGAGTTCGTCGAATGGGTTCATGGAGTGCTTAACGCCGGCTTTCTCGACGCCCGTCTGGGACTTGTTGACTCGGGGCTTGACCTGCAAAGACTGTCAGCGTTCTGTGTCTTTTTAATTAGCGATTCTGGTTCCCTTACAGCATAGTCGATCACCCGCTTGACGGGAACAAGAATCCGTAGTGCTGACATGTTGTGCTGCTTTTTTTCAATGCGAGATACAAGTTGTCGAGCGGCGAGACATTCATGGGGACCGGCCAAGTCGTCATGGCAAAGCTCGGCGCGGTACCGGCTAGGGCCGGTCTCAGCTCCCAACCTCGGCCGACGGCCCACGTGACAAAATCGCCGGTTGAGCCAGCGATGTCGGGATTTATTATCGACGACACTATTTCATCCTTTCTATTTATCTGGTTATATAGGTCAAGATAACCTCTGTCTTCTTTTGGTTATCCATCCAGAAATTTACAAACGGATATCTCCGAAAGATTACCTTGGCCAAAATAGCTATAGGAACATGAGAAAATCGTCTCTTCATCAATGTCGAACCACCGGCAAATTAAACGCAAATGCCGAGTTCAGCCACAAATAACCAGCTCGGTACTTAAGACACCAACCATTTACTGGCACGACTTGTAGATAGTAACAATGTTTAAGCCCCGTAAAAGTCGAGTGTTGTGGAGAGACTAGCTCCATTGACAAGCACGCCTATACTCCAATGCTACAACTCCCTTACATCAACAACATATAGCTCTAGTTTCCCATCGAACAGCATATCTCCGCTCACCAGTCATCCCATGCATCGTCCTGCTTCTTTGGTGGAGGGGCTGCCGTGTTCTTCTTACCCATGCCCATAGCACTCGTTCCAATAGAGTTATTGGCAGGTTGTCTCTGATCAGCCAAGTTTGAGAATTCGTCCCAGAAGCTCTTCTTGGTCTCATCCAAAGGAGCATCCCGGCTCTTCTGGTGATCAGGTCCCTCTACGAATCTGGTGAAACCGTCTTGGGCATTTTTGCCTGCTGCCTGAGCCTGTTTTGCAAAGGCAGAAGCAGTTAATTGGGCTTGCTTAGCAAAATCACCCTCGGCAAGCTAATGTCATGTTAGAAGAAGCTCATAAAGTAGACAAGGGTTGCGAATTTGACCGGCATACCTGCTTAGCAGTGGGCTGAATATAGCCATCGTTCACTGTCTTGGCAGTCTTTGAGACCGTTGACGTAAACCATCCAAAACCTTTGGTCAGAGTCGCCACGGCATCTTTCTGGAAATCGCCAAAGCCGAGGTCGTTATCTGACTGACTAGGTGCAGGCGTGCTTCCAAAACCAGCATATTTTCCTCCTTGACTGGGTGGCAGATGATCGGGTCGCGAAGCGTTGTCAGCCCCAAGCCTTGAGAAATATTGGTCGTCTACTTTAACTTTGCCTCCTGATCCTGCCGCAGGGCTCTCGTTTCGGTTTATGCTGCCACTCATGGGGGTTCCAGTTCGTGACGCCGGTTTCGCGGGCGCAGCGGCAGGTTTCTTCGCACCAGGAACGTATTCACGACCCTCGACCTTGCAGCTCAGCCTCTCTTTCCACTCCTCACCAACTTCTCCACTGTATCGCTCAGCGATAGTCGAGTCTTCCCATGTGATGCCCATCATCTTGGTCTGCTCATGTTCCTCAAAAAAGTTCCTCCATCCCTCATTGCCGCCGAGTCGCATTCGTTCAATTTCGCTCGATTTGAAGGCGTCCATAGAGATACTTCGGACGAAGGAGATGTGGACACCAAGGCCTCTGTGCACACCAGCACATGAAAGACAGATGAAGATACCAAACTTGGGAGACGCCCATTGTGGGGATGGCGCATTGCAGTCGCAACAAATATTGTTCTTGGATTCCTTTTGGAGAGTGGCGAGCTATTCGCAGTTTCAGCGTCAGCATATGCGAGCGCATTACAGAGCGACAGGACAATTGAGGACAGATTCAGTCATTGGGAAAGGGATAGGCGAATAACTAACCTTGGACCGCGTCTCGGGATCAACCTCCCACATACCCTTGGACGCCATCGCAAAGGTCGAGTGCTTGTATAAACTGACGAGTCTACTCTGAAGTATATTTGTGCGGGTAGGGATAAGCAATCGCAATGATGGGTTGGTGCCCAGTTGAAACTTCTAAAACAAATTCAATCGTAGATGGATGGAGGTGGAAGGGAGACGTCTCAGTGCACTAAGTTAGTGGCCGCCTTCCAGCCCATGCCCCTACCTGCCTTGCATTTACACCACTCAGCACCCAGCGCCCAAAGCTCACTTCATTGGAGCATGGACCCAGTGCATCCCGTGTCCGTGTTCAAGCATGCCATACTTTGTGGATTCTCGTTAAGGGGCTGCGTTGGCGGGGCACTTCTGTCCATACCAGAATAATAACAACATCCATATCTAAACTACGACGTTCTAGACCCAACACATGTCCACTATCAACCACGTGAGTGATAACAATCAATTCGAAGTTGAAGAGTATTACTGGGGGCCTCATCCAGGACTAGGTACAGTGCTTCTAGGTTAATTTTGTAAAACAATGGAAAACAAGGTGCTGATGCGACTTAACGACACGACGCATTTTGATTTTCTCAACTGTTAGGTCAAAGTAAGTAGTTAAAGCCGAATCTACGAACCCTGCTACACTGACCCCACAACTCTATCGGGTTATCAGCAAGTACGCATTATCGTGAATGGCTACTATTTCAACAACCCGATCATAATGTTCAGTCACCCAGTCACGCAAGTCACTTCATAGCTTCATCGAATGCCCATTTATAATAGCGCTAAACTTTTCTCCCCTTCCAACCGCCTCTGGTGCAAACTAGTGTACATCCCAGCAGTAGTGTTAGAGAAAAGGTGATACAAATACAAGATAACAGAGGGCTCCGTGAGTGTTTTTGTGTCCCGATCATGGAAATATTAGTGTTTTGATGTGAAAAGTAAAGGTTGACAAGTAGACACCATCCCGAGATTCATCAGAGTTCGATTTGCTCTTGCCTACGTCCCCCCAAAAAACTCAGGTAAGGTGGAAAAACCTCATTCTTTCTTTTCATCGTTGTAGCGAGAATCTACCGTAAGAGAAATCGTTGAAATCGCATGCCCAAATCGTTAGAGTAATCATCATGACATAATATGAGGTTCATGTCTGTGAAACTCGCGCCATGCCTTAACTTAGGCAGTAGTGGCGGGAGTGGTAGAGGCTGGGGTAGCCTCAGCCGCCTTGGTGGCAGCGGGAGCCGCAGCAGGTGCAGCAGCAGCAGCCGCGGGGGCAGCCTCAGGGGCGGGAGCGTTCTCCTTCTGGCCATTGGTAGCATCACCCTCATGCTGCTCCTCGTCGGTCTTATCAGGGCTGTCAATAGCAACCTTGACGGCAATCTCACGGCCCTCAATCTCCTTTCCGTTCATCTCAGTAACAGCCTTCTGCTGAAGCTCCTCAGAAGCCAGAGTGACGAAGCCAAAGCCACGACCCTTGCGGGCCTCACCACGAGCCTGAAGCTTCTTGATCATGAATCGGGGAATAGGTCGGAGAGCGATCTTGGCGGAAGAGGGTTCATAAGCCTTGAAAAGCTCAATAAGCTGCTTGAATATTAGTAAATGATATGAAAATACAAAGCTTGTATTTTACTGACCTTGTCCTCGGTCAGGTCGTAAGGCAGGTTGGCAACCATGACCTTGGTCTTGGAAGGAATTCCATCAGCAGGGGGACCCCGCTCGCGTCGCTCACGCTGAGGGCGAGCTTGAGTCTTGGGAGTCTTTGCGTTCGCGTCAGTGTTGATCTTGTTTGTAATGTCGGACAAGGGATGAACCTCAGTGGTGGCGGGTGCAGCGGCTGCGGGGGCAGCATCATCGGTGGCAGCAACAGCCTCAGTAGTTTCGCCCTCCTTCTTCTCGGCACCCTCCTGCAATATTGTCAGTAATCATTTCAGAAGTTAGGGCACCGAAGTATGACTCACACGGCCAGCGCGGGCGGTGCGGCCTCCACGACCACGGCCACGACCGCGGCCACGACCAGAAGCCCGACGACGAGAGCCCTCGGCACCAGATCCGTCACCGTTAGCACCTTCCGACTTCTCACCAGCGGGCTCAGGCTTGCGAGCGAGCTGGACGGAAACCTTGCGCTCAAGGATCTCTTTGCCGGAGAGCTCCTCGATAGCACGCTCGGCCTCAGTGGGAGTGGAAAGGTCGACAAAGGCGTAGCCGACAGGGCGGTCGGTGCGAGGGTTCTTAGGGATCGAGACAGATTCGCTAATGACAGTCAGTACATGTTAGACGACATTCATGATGAGGTAACGGCATGGTAGGACAGAAGTTCAATGTGTAGATCACCATGTCCAATGCGGAGCCAAGCGAAGTAAAGCGGGCATTCCCCATTCTGATGTCAGAGTGAGACATGGTTATGAGGAAGGGGCTTTGCGCGTTCCTGCCCATAATCTGCCGTCTATGAAGTCTAGGGAAGGAGCTCATCGCGATAGTAGGGAGACACGTGTCTCC
>JABFFG010000443.1:0-48218 GCA_013623685.1 Fusarium transvaalense
GGGCCATTCACGGACCTCTATTCGTTCGGGGAAGTAGAAAATAGGGGATGAGGGGGGCCTCATGTCGATGCGATATTTTAACATGCGACAAACGGGCCGTTTTCTCTGTGATTGTGAACGGTCGACGTTGGGGGAGGTACGTCCGTTCCCCAGCGACAGGCATGAAGCTCCGAGTAAACGGCCGGCTTCTCCACGGCTCCGGGTGGGTACTGTAGGAGAATCCGAAATGATGCGGGTCCGGAGTAGATTTTTTTTGTAGGAGTAGGCTTTGATCAATGCAGTTTTTTTGTCCGACTGTAGGCGAGGTCAGGTTTGAAAAGAAAAATACATATTACTCTGTAAACTGAAAGCATTGAAAGATGAATAGATTTTTTCTGGTTAGCGTGTTAGAGACTTTGATTAATATGCCGGTACTTGAGCCAAGACATCATCGCGAATAAAGATCCACATGTTCTTTCTCCCTGCCTTGGCGATGAATGATACGCAAAAACCTTGGAGATGGAGATTGTGATGTAAAGAGAGATAGAGATAGAATAGAATTCGGGTTCAACTCGGCTCTCCGCAGAATTCCCCAGAATCTCGCTACACAATCAAGGTTTTTCTTCGGTCTCTTTTGTGACAGAAGCTGGAGAGATGGAGAAGAATGCATTCATTCAATTCATTCTCTCATGCGTAATTCATCCTTGACCCCGTGATCGACGTGGGGCCTATGTTTGATATCGCACCGAGAACGATGCCGTAGGCCCAGAGATTGGTCAATGTTAGGTCGACAAAGATGGGCCACACACTGGGGTTTAAGCTTACCTTGACAGTTACGTCATGAGCCAATCCTAAACATCAACAGCAACACCATCAAAGAAGAATTTGACCATGACCAAGTTTCCACTTCCTTTATTCAGTAGAGAACCAAGACTCAGGTACGTACCCCGGAAAACTTTACCTTATGTGCCAAGGGGAAATATGACATCCACATTCTTCCAGAAACCCAATCAGTGTCAATCAGTCAGTAATGGATGCGGCCCCTGCACTTTCTTGACTCGTTCCCCGTGGATAACCCGCAACGGCGTCCCCCAGAGCCATGCCATGTCTTGCCATGGATGGATGCCAAGCTTGTCTTGTTCGCCTTGCCCAGCACAGCCCAGCCTACTGACTACTGTACCTACAGAGACCAAACTCTCTGACTCTGCTGGAATCGAATCTGCATGACAAAGACAAACATTGGATAAACCACAGATCAAAAGGATTATACAAACGCCACTGACATCGGCCCTTTAATTCTCAAACTCGTTAGAGACTAATAACCACATGGACCTCCTTTCTTTTAACGACTTTACCGCTGAATTCCCATACACTAAAACTCATCGAGGTGATGTGATCTGCATGTTTGGCGCAACGGCTGACTTGAACTTGGCTGCCCATGATGGTTTCCCCCCATGACGACTGCCAAGTTTAGCAAATGATGCCCCATTCATCATCGCCAGAGACGGAAGGATGAACCAGGGCCTAGGACTACCTGCACTCGCACCTGCACCGGGACCCCCGACTAGGTACCTACCTACCTAATTGCCTTGTCCGTCCGTTCTTCCTTCTAGCGTGATGGATCTGGATCAGGATTCCTTTATGGGGCAGACCATTTTCTGTCTCTCCCGTTGTTTCTGTGACACGACCCAAATCTCCGCTTCCATGTCTTTTCTCTATCCCACGTCTTGAACAATAAAAGACCCTCGTCCTCCCACCTTCTCATGCTTTTTGGAAACAGATCTTCACTTTAGTTTTTTATTCCCTTTTCCCAAACAATACTTCTGTCATCTGCCAGGCAGTCGTACATCATCATGTTGGGTCAAAAGTATGCATACACTTCTGTCACTCTCTTCCTCTCTCCCCAATGCTAACCATCTCCCCCTTCCAGGTCTATCAAGGTCAATGGCGCCGACTGTGGTATCGAATCCATCCTTCTGGGTGTGATTACGTCCATTGGCGGCTTCCTTTTCGGCTACGATACAGGTCAGATTAGTTCTATGCTCCTGTTTACAGACTTCAAGGATCGCTTTGCCCAAGGTCCTGAAGGCGAGAAAGAATGGGACCCTATCATCCAGTCCATTCTTGTTAGTCTCATGAGTATTGGAAGTTTGCTTGGTGCTCTTTCTGGTGCTTAGTATGTTGTTTCCTTCAACTATCCTCGACAACCCCCAACTAACAACTCTACAGCACCGCTGATTGGTGGGGTCGACGAAAGAGTATGACATTCGGAGTCGCCATCTTCATCATTGGTAATATCATCCAGATTACGGCGATGGAGTCGTGGGTTCATATGATGATGGGTCGATTCGTCGCTGGTCTCGGTGTCGGTAACCTTTCCGTCGGTGTCCCCATGTTCCAGTCCGAATGCGCCCCTCGAGAGATCCGTGGTGCCGTTGTCGCCTCTTACCAACTCATGATCACCATCGGTATCCTTGTTTCCAACATAGCATGTCTTGGTTTCAAGAAGATGGATACCAGCAGCGCTTCTTGGAGAATCGTCATTGGTCTCGGTATCCTTTTCTCTCTTCCTCTGGGTATCGGTATCCTCATCGTCCCCGAGTCTCCTAGATGGCTTGCTTCTCGTGGTGACTGGGAGGGTGCCCAAATAGCATTGGGCCGTCTCCGTGGCATGAAGCACAATCTCGACCACCCTCTCGTCCAGGACGACCTGAAGGAAATGAAGGACATTCTCGAGAAGGAGCGACAAGTCGGCCAGGGTGGCTGGATCGAGTGCTTCAACCCCAAGAGCGGAATTCCCAAGCTCGTCTGGCGAACATTCCTCGGTTTCTTCATCCACTTCCTTCAGCAGTGGACCGGCGTCAACTACTTCTTCTACTATGGTGCCACCATCTTCGAGTCCGCTGGTATCGAGGACCCTATCCAGACCCAACTTATCCTGGGTGCTGTCAACGTCGCCACTACCTTTATGGGTCTCTGGTTCGTCGAGCGATTCGGTCGTCGCTGGCCTCTATTCATCGGTGCCCTCTGGCAAGCTGGCTGGCTCGCTGTCTTTGCCGCCATCGGTACCGCCATCAACCCTGAGGAGAGCAAGGCCGTCGGTGTCGTCCTCATCGTCTGCGCCTGCATGTTCATCGCTTCTTTCGCCAGTACTTGGGGTCCCATGGCTTGGGTCGTTATCGGCGAGAGCTTCCCTCTCCGTACTCGTGCGAAGCAAGCTTCTATTGCTACAGCTGGTAACTGGCTTGGAAACTGTAAGTTCCTTTACCATCATCGTTCGTCTTCCAACACTAACCTGTCTTCTAGTCATGATTGCTTTCCTTACTCCTCTCGCCACCGCCGGTATCTCTTACGGTTACGGTTTCGTGTTTGTCGGAACCAACTTGGCTGCCGCCGCCCTTGTTTGGTTCTTCCTCTTCGAATCTCGCGCCCTCAGTCTGGAGAACGTCGACCTCATGTACGGCCAGGAGGGTCTCAAGCCTTGGAACAGCCACAAGTGGGTTCCTCCAGGATACATCACCCGTGAACAGCGAGACGACGCCCACTTCCATAGCGGCAACGAGAAGCCCAGGAACAGCGAGTCCCACTCTGGCGAAGACTCAAGAGTTGAGTCGGTTATTGCTTAAAATTAAGGTTGCATGGGAATTGTAGGCATTGGATGCATACGAGGCGTTTTTAGTTTTGTCACTGTATAATTACGGTATTGGAGTCGTTGGCAGTCTAACTTGGAAAGTGTTAGATCAATTATGATTATCGTTTGTTCTAAACTTGCAATTTATGCTGGGTATCGTGATGTCTAAACTAGGAATGTAACTCGATGTGGGTATCATGTAATGTAAATGAGGTTCAACTCCCAAGTCCACTGTTGCTCCAGGCAACATTTCTCGTCATCAACTTAATCACTCCTCTTCCTTTTGTTGGCTTTCATGTCATCGTCACCGTCATCGTCATCGTAATCCGATCCAGCCCTCTTTCTCTTTCCGATTGCCCGGTAAGCAGATGCTGGATGCAGAACTTGGTCTTTGCTCGACAAGTACTTGAGCACTCCCCTGGTAGATACAACATCCCTCTTCTTGATAGTCTCAGATGATTCTCTGATATCTGGACGATTGTTGTCGATGGAGGCCACTCCCCAGACCCTGACCACTTCATTGTCGAGGGTTTTGACATGTGTTCCGCGCCAAGTTATCTCGCCAACTGTGTCTTCGGCTCGGTAACAAAAGACACAGGCTCTATCCTCTTCACTGTTCCATAGCTCGAGCTTCTGGAGGTTGGGCATCTTCTTTGCAGCACGAGCGGCTGCGCACAAAAGGTTGTTTATGTCGTTTTTTGTGCCAGTGTTGAAGATGTCGGAGGTGAGCGACAGTGTCTTCAGGTTCTTCCAGTCGGGTAACGATCTGGTTGCCTTGTCAGAGTTGGCTGACCAGAACGGACGCAGGAACTCTTTGGCGTCGATGAGATGCGAAATGGAGAGGTGCTCCAGGTCCTTGGTATAGTGTCGTATCGACTTTGTCAAGCTGACCACGGCGGCTTCCTTGGCCTCCCACGTGTGAAAGATCTGGCTCGTTTCGCCGTAGAGACTGAGTCTCTTGACTGTCGGTGGTAGATCCATTCCAAAGGTTATCCGGGCCTCTTTGCACCAGGCTTTTTCGTCGCGAGACTCAGCACAGCGCCAGCGTTCGACATGGATGTCTTGGACAGTCGAAAGACTGCTGAGCATCTCGTTTAAAGCAGTGGGATAGATCTCCCGGAACTGCTGTCGTCGGATGACGAACTTGGTCACGACCGATACCAGAGGCAGCTGCGGGTCGTCAAAACCTACGTCAGTCTCTTCGTCGGCAATCTCGCCATAGGCAAAGGTGAGAGGCTTCCAACCGAAGAGGTTGTTGACTGTGACGAACCAGTATTTGTCACGCGTCCTGTGGGTGAGATACCCGCTTACCGTGCCGAGGGCCTCGTGCAGGTTTACATACGGTGTATGTACATCCCCAGCAGCGTCGTACTGCTCTGTTGAACCAGATGCGAGATACTTCTTGTAGAGCTCGACATCCTTATCGACAGAGCAGTCGTGAGAAATCGGGACTGCCCAGTCACTCGGCGAATTGACGCTGAGTTCGAGCGTCAAGCCCTTTTGCCCAGTGCTGTCCCATTCCGAAAGGACGTCCCAGAGGGAGAAAATGGAATTTGTAAAAACAAAGTCCAGTTCCAAGAGGACTCTGGGGTCTTCGGTCTTCTTGGACAAGTTGGTGGGGGTGGGGTACTCTGGTAGCTTTATGCGAAGCCAGAGGTGCTTGAGCAAAGGACGCCTGCGGTCTCCCATAATATGTGACAGGGAGGGGATATCGTTTTGGGTTATGGTGAGGTTCTTGAATGTTCTGGCTTCAAAGAATCCTCTCCAAAACTTGTCAACGCAGGCAAAGGGGGCGAGAGAATATGTGGCAGGGGAATGGGATGTGGTGTGAGGTGTGGAGGAAGTTGAGGAGGGTTCAGCCACGAAGTTGAGAATCATGGACTGAATCTCAGCCGGCAGAGAGTAAAAATGAGGCATTGTGTGTGATGTGACGGGTCGTTGGCTGTGTGTATAGTGGCTTGATAGAGCGTGGGTGGTGAGCGAGTGATGATAATTGGGATGATACAATCCGATGTATGCGGAGAAATCAGTATGTCAATCGTGATATTGCGAGTAGTGCAGTTACCAACCGATATGATGACTCTTTCGATGGGGGTATCTCTCTGAGGGAAGCAGATAGAGGTGGAGTGGAAGTAGAAGAGCTTGGTGATGGTGCAAATAGATGCAGATATCAACGAGGATATAGAAAATCCTTTGGTGACAAGTCTCTGATGGGGTAGGTGAGATATCTCGACAAGATGTGATGAAGCAAATAATTCGTTCTAAAGAGGATATCAGTGAAGGGCAGGGAAGATTGAAAAGATCAAGAGTCTGCGAAAGTCTGTAGAAGGTAGGGGGATAGCTTAAAGACGAAGCGAAGAAATCGTTCTCAGAAGGATATCAGTAAAAGGAAGAAAGGGTTAGAAACATCAGAGTCTGCAAGAGAATCTGTAGAAAGTAGAGAGGTAGCTCGAAGAAAGTAGCAACAGGCATGTAGCATTGAATAAAAGCAGAATGCAGTTGTTACTTAGACGAACAATAGAAAAAAGGGTTGAACAATAGCGTGGTGCAATGTGAATAGCAAACGAAGTTGACTGAACAATGTCAGCTGAACAAGGGGGCCATTATATAGCTTTACAAACAGAGAGAGGAAAGCGAACAAGAGAGTTTATTCAATAGCATTTTCTTTATAGAGTTAAAGTTCTTTTTCTATTCTGTTTCTCTATTGTTCTATAGGCAGGTGTGGTGTATGACTGGGTTGGCAAAGTTAACCTTCATTTCTTCATGTAAGGTGTATGCGCCGTTTGCAAGGCAACCGAGTGAGTTTCTTTCATGCGGGGGCTGTGAAAAGAGTATATTCATACGTGCAACATAAAAACTGAATAGTGACTGCTTTGTTCTGCGATGGAAGGGACTTGATATCTATGTGAAAGGACAAACTAAATACTGCACTTGTAGGCACTGCGAGGAGATGCATTACAACTGAACAATCATAAATAATGGCTACCTAGCTATCCAAATGATTCGGAGTTTTTAGATTTCAAGGTTTTCTGACCAAAGTTCTTCTATCCATTCTTTACTTAAGTTTCAAGGGAAGTCTCTGCTGCCCTTCTCCTCCTGCTAGCTGGTAGCCAGTGTTTGGGGATGTCGTTCGAATAAGGGCTATGCCCAGTAACTCTCGGTTGCCAGGTGGCTATACCATCAAATGCTAATACGTTCAATTTAAACCTGATATTTAAGGTCAATGTAACAAGGTTCAAATAAGGTACGGTTGTGTATTGTTGTAGAGTTATCTGGCCGTGGTGTAAGTGGTCGACCCATACATTTAGGCAACTACAATGGGGCTCAAGCATTCATCTGCGTATATCTCATGAAATCAAAAGTTAATGACGAAATTTCATAAAGTTTGTAAGATCTATTCATACTAAATTCTTCTTCGACGCACACACGTAGCCTGTGTTGTGAAGTTGACTCCGTCTCAGGAAGTGAAGCGGCCTCGTCAGCCCCTGTATCAACGTTCGGCAACGATGAACAGGTCCAGAATAAAAGATGGTATACGAGTCATTACAGCGAAATCTATCATTAAAAGATAGCATTATGTTCGTCCAACTCGGGGAAAAAAAAACCCGAAGCGCCGCCCTACTCCATGCTATAGCCCTCATAAAATAATGTCGTGACGGTGGAAAAAGAACAGCATTACCCCTCGACAACCATCTCGTCCACCATCTTCATAAACCTCTCTCTATACTCGGCCGGATCCGCAGTAATGCTCATAGGTCCCTTGTGGGCAATCTTGTTAAAGATTTTGACAACCTTTGTCAGTGCTCGCGCATGAAACTTATGCTTTGCCCAGAAAAAGTCCAACACAACACATCGGTACGTCCACTTCCCTTCCACATCGTCTACACCTCGTCGCCAATTGCCTGCGTCGGATTCCACGATAGGTACTTCGCTACCCTGGGGAAAACGCACAAGGAAGAGTGAGTAGTCAACCGCATTGTGAGAGGCTAGGAGTGCCGAGTCTGCAAAGAGAAGAGAGATGAGCTCTTCTTTGGCCTGACGTGTGACACGAACTTTGTCGGGGAATTCATCAACGAGACGCTCTATCACACTATCCGGCACGAGAGCGCCGTTTGCAATATCTCGCTCGGGGAAAAAGTAGTCGTTCGGCTTGAGATCGTACGTCTCCCACGTCTTGCCTTGTTCACCATGTGGCCTCCCGTAGAGTAGATTCTCCATTACAATGTGATGTGTAGGTGCAGCACCAAGAATTCCACCGATAGAGGGATGCGGCGCATAAACTAGATCCATGATACGAACGAGCAAACTATGCGGCTGATGCTTCACATGTCCAACATACGGATCCAGCAACTCCTTTGTGAAGAAATCATGCTCGAAGCGTCTGGGTAAAGACTTTATGAGAAACTTCTCATTCGCCGTGGTGAAGAAAGTAGAACCGCTGTATCCCAGATCTCCGATGGGCACGAGTGAGTCTTTGGTGTCGGCCTCGAAAGATTCATGATACTCGTCCTCGTCAATATGCCATACTTCTTTCCTGAGAGCCAGAAAGTCGACAGAGCGGTAGCGCGAGAGGAGCAGTTTGAAAAGGCGGAAAAAGGCGATGATGGTTTTGACGAGGCCTTTTTTGGAGGAGCCGTGACGATGGCATATTGCCTTTGCTATTGAGACTGAGATGCGAGAGGAGCGAATCTTCATGTTTGCGTGTGAATTTCGGGTCGCCGTTGAGCTTTTGGTATAGATTAGGTATCTTAATTAATGAGAAAACTAAAAAATTGGAGTATTTTTCGTGACGGTTTCGTGATGTATTGACGAAGTGTTTGTGATGGAATGAGAAGGAAAGTCGAGAGATTGTGTGTGTGTGTTTATCTGACGTCATTGCATCATCAAATGAGGATCGAGATTACCTACAGAGCGTGTACCTAAGATACCCAGATTTATGCAACATCACATGTTAAAAAGAATATTTATTATGAACAAATCAATCATTATATAATATTACTCGCTGTACTGTGTTTCTCATTTCATCCCGGTCATTACCGTTCCGTATCTCTCTCTATAATATTCTGTATGTGAAAATGTCTAACCTGTATAAAACAAAAATGAAACCCCAGACACGCTCGCTTTGCGCCAGTCGCTTCAACCCAATCAATCCCAGTATAGGTAACTAAATAAAGATCAATACAAAAAGAAAATCCAGTTGTTGCTTTTGTACAGCCGCTTTGATAACCACTCTGAACCCGTTTCTTCATTCAGAGGTATTGAGAAAAAAGACATAGGAAACAAACAAAGACAAGGAAAAAACTGTTCTTAGAAGCTGAATAGACCACTTCTTCTCTTACCCAACGGGTAAACAATGAGAGCACTCAGGAACAGACCGACACTGATTCCAATAGCAACCTGAATGACCTTGAACAAGACGTTGAACGCAGTTCCTTCGAGGTTGCCCATGGTGTTGATATCAGTCGCAACCTTTGTTCCGTTCTTGGTAATCTCATCAGCCATGGTGATACTAGCCAGTAGAGAACCACCCGCTGCAAGACCAGACGGCACTTGTACAAAGATAGCAGGAAGCATAGCCGCAGCCGCAAGACTGTATCCGACCTTGCGAGGTTTCTTCTCGGGGTCCTGGTTCTTCTCGGGTGTACCGGGCCTCGACTCTGGATCTGTGAGGGTCGGGAGGGACCATGACGAGTCTGAGTCGAGCTTCTTCTTGGTGTAGCGTGGTCGCATCCTGAGTTTCCACCAGTCGACGAAGTCCAACCAGCCGTTCTCGACATGTCGTCCCATGCGCGAGTACAGGTTTGCAAGAATACCAACCGTCAAGGCACCCAGCATATTGGAGATTTGGCCGTTTCCGCCAAAGTACTCGGCGCTGTAACTGTTGACTGACCAACCAGCAAGAGCCATTCCGACCATGACGGGAGATTGCTTCCACTTGGCCTGGTTGATAAGGCAGAGACACATAGTAAATGCTGGCACGAAAAGAAAGTACCATCCTCGCTCTAGAGGCCTCTCGCAGGTCGATCGACTCGAAGCATTGCTGTCGAGCATTCCGTACAGGGAGGCGCCGATGGTGATACCGTATCCCAGGAACAGCGTATAGATCAGAGCGTGCACCATGCGGACACTGCCAGCCACGATGTTGTGACTTTGAAGCTCGAGTGAACTGCAGAGAACCATGTAACCCGGAAGAATCAAGGCGATACTGCTCTGCGCTAGAGCGCTGAAACAGAACAACTCGCCATTCTGAATTGAACCAAATGCTCGCGCGATGAAAGATGTGATGACAGCGGCGGAAACTTCAAACACGTGGGCGTATAGCTCGTTACTAGGAGCCAAAACGAGTTGAAGAAGACCAACAATAGATCCGAGAAAGAATGCAATGGGAAGATCAATGAATCGTCCTTGGAAAGCAAAAGGTGCTACGCAAGCTGACGCGACACCGTACAAGAAAACTCGGACCCAGACGTTGTACTTTGGTTTCCGTTCGTTAACTTCGTCAAGTCGCTGTGTAGCCTCTTCAACGCCAATCTTGTCGTGGACAACCTCCTTGTAAATGTTGTGCACATCACGAAGACGTCCAAGGTCAATACCCTGAGGAACACGAACGAGCTTGACCTCGGTTGTATGTGTAGTGCTATCATCAAAGCTGATAATCATGCACCCAGGAAGATACAAAAACTGCGCCTCAATCTCGAGAACTCGCGACGACATGGTCATGTACTCCTCCAGTCGATGCGTAGGGGCACCATACATCATGAGTGCTCTACAGAGCTTGAGGAGATATCGGTGACGTTGGATGATACCGGCAATGTGGATGGTGATTCGAGCCTTGTCCCGCTTCTTGGGTGGTGGGGGCGGCTGCTTAATGTTCTCGGCCCATTTTCCAGAGATGTTGGCCGATGCGGGAGCAGCAAACATGGAAGATGACTTCATGAGCTCTGTGAGAGCAAGGGAGGAACTGGAGTGACGGGACTTGTGGTAGTTGAACAAGCCGCTGGAAGGTCGAGAGCGAGGGGGTGTTCGAAGAGGTGTGCCGTTGGAAGAACCAGGTCGTGATATCGGAGGCGAGTTGCGAGGCGACATGAGAGGTGTTCCTGGATCTTTAGGGGTGTTTACACCACTACCGGGAGCGTTTCTATCATCATTGTAAAGCTTCAACAACGAACCGAGAATTCCACCGCGGTAATGCTCTGGTCGGGGAACATAGTCGTGAGCATAAGCTTGTTGGAGCACTGGTGTAGCAGTACCAGAAGCATGGCCTCCTCCATTGGGATGGTTGGTGAAGAGATCCTTCTTGCCCTTGCGAGTATGGGATCTGACGAGATCCTCTGCTGCAGCATGGTGCGGAAAGAGATCCTCATCGACCCTAGGCATACGCTGTCGAAGGCCAAAGTAACCTGCGTCCTCAATAGTCATTGACTTGGGCAGCGAAGCAATCTTGGGGTTATCGTAATCCTCGATCAAAGGCTTGAATGAGGGCACTTCGTCGAAATCCATTGACCCTCTTCGAGATCCTGGTGCAGAGTAACTTCCCACCGAGACAGCAAGTCGATCAGCTCTTTGTCGAGCATCAGCCATGGACCTGTACTGTCTCTCTGTCGTCCTTGACTCGGCCTGGTCAGCCTTTTCTCTCTCTCCAGGGTCGTCATAACTGGTGTTTCTGCGCAGCGCCGGCCTGGGTCGTTTGGGGCCAACAATCTCTGGTGTATCAGGGGCCAGAGTCTGCGACTTTTCCTGGCGTTTCTTCTCCTGCTCTGCCGACAAGATTTTTGTGAGGGCGAGACTCAGTTCGTATGCATCTGGTGCATTTGGTGGTAGTTCTCCAGGGGCAAGCTTGGGTGATCCGGCGGGTGAGAAGATGCCTTCGTCTGGACCTAGACGTTGACGAGGGGCTAACGAGTCGCTGCTTTCACCAGAAGCTTCTTGTTTGCTTGCGTGCCAGCCGACTTTTTTCTTTTCCCTACGAGCAGGAGTGTGGACCTGGCTGGTTTGACCGCCGCTCCCACTTGCACTCCCGCTTCCACTGTCGTTCTGTTCGCCCGGCATTATCGAAAGTGATATATGGGCGATAAGGGGATGGTTATGATGTAAAAAGGAGCAGTGAATACTGGGTCCAGTATATTATTTAAGAAATAAGACTGGGAGACGGACACCGTCTTTCTCTTAAGAAATGGGCCCAAGAGGGCTCTCTGAGCTCAAGGTTGAGTAGTAGGAAAGGATATTCATGGTGTCGATCAGAAGGGGGGAGAGGGGGGAGATGGCGAGATGATTTACGGGTTTTGCTCTTTTTTTTCCCTTGCCCTTTCTTTGTGCTTTGGAATTGTTTTCTAAACTCGCTCCGGGGCGCAAAACAAGAAAAAAACGAAAACTGGGTCTTGATTGTAATGGATCGATACCTAGCTGTGTTTTTTTGGTCTTCCATGTAATGGATTCGTAGTGTTGTGGCTACTTCCCAAGGGGCGGCAAACTTGCGTGATAAGGGCCTGTGGGTCGCCGAGAGCAAGCCCGAGACGAGACAACCAGGTTGTGTTGTGCTGTGCTGTGTAAGGTTTGGTCGCTGGATGACAGTATCTATAATAAACTTGGTAACCCACGATTTAAAGAAAGTATGTAATGATTGCATGATGATGGTGTGCTACTTGTATGGTACTTTGTCTACTGCCTTGGCTTTTGGTACTCGGCGTCATTGGACCATCTGTGGCATGTTTTGGTCTGCTCCATAGACTGGCTGGCGATATCTTTTTGGTGTTTTTGCAGTCGAGTCATACACATTGCCTCATATCTCACAGCGGAAATGTACCAGAACCTTCCAGCACTCGTCATAGGTGCAACAGTAACACACAACAGCATATGTTTCACCGCCCAGCCGAGCCTTGAATTTCTTTTTTGTCTTTGTTTTCAAGTTTATCAGGTTAGTTTCCCCTGTTTAAGTTTTTTGTGCAGGCCAATCCTCGCTTCGTGTAGTCTCAACGTTTCATCCCGCGAGTACCAATTGGTTCGGATAAAAAGGAAAAGAAAGGAAAAGAAAAGGGAGTGTTTTGTTATCATGAGTAAAGTGTCAGCATGGAGTGTAACTTAGAGAAAAGCTCGGATTACTCGTTCGGGTAGGGTGTGGCAAAAAGCAATACCAAAAAAGATAAAGCTAGACTCAGGACATGGGTTGATAGGACAGGATAGGATAGGACCAGGCTGCCGGTATTATTTTAGAGGCTCAAGTTATAGCGCTCTTCAGCGGGCTTACGGGTTTATTCCACCATTCATCCAACTATCAACGCCGCACCACGTTTGGGCCATGGTCTAGGTACTAGTCTAGGTAGTAGGTTGCTTCAACCGGCATAAGCGGGTGTCCTGTGCTTCGGGGGGCAGTGGCAGTGATAGCGGTAGTGGCAGTGGTATAGTAACCCTAGTGGTTCAGGCCCAGGGGAACGACCGATGGTGGATGAAAAGGATCATGGATGGATGCAACTCCCATCATGCCAGCCCTGCAGCGATCGGTAGGTTCCTTTTCGGGTCCCGGGCGGGTAACGGAGTACCTAGTAATTTACCTAGTTTCCATAGTTTACACGCTATCTTTAAGTTTGGTGACACTGGAATGTTGGTTGTGGAATAAGTTGAGGCTCTTAGGCTCTTAATCTAAACTTGTCTCCCACTAATTCCCGTCGTCGATTATTTTTATTTATTTTTATTTAGTTCACACCATCTCAACATCAGATCCACGTTGTTGCATGCAGGGCTGGCAGTTGATCTACGGTCTTGGTTTCTAGATTGGTACGATAGAGTATGCATGTTGACGTGCATTTGCAGATACCAAGAATGAAACTGAACTGATATGATAAATCTGGTGGTTGTTTCTTTTTCAGTGGATTCCTTAGAATCGCTGTAAATGATATGATGATATGCATGACAATTCATATCGTGACGCGTAAGTCGACGGTGAGTCAATTCAGTGGACATGTTTAAATGGTGACATTCATTCATTCATTCTACAACAACACCACTAGATATGATATTCATTGCATGTTATCTCTTCCCTCCCTCCCTTCCTCCTTCCCGTGTGGATGTGGATCCCTCAAGTGCGTCTCAGTCTCCATTGTTTTCCATTCTTGATAGTCACATGTTAGAGTTTAGAAACCCTTGGGCTCCAATTCGTAAACAAGAACAAGCAAGGACAAGGGATGGATGGATCCATTTATCCATCGCCATCTCCATCTCAGAACAGACTCTGAAGATTGTACTGCAGATAGATCCACCCGGCATTACCGGGCTGTTCGGAGCGGAGCGGATCAAAGCGCCGATAAAGCTTGAACTAGAAAGCTCTAGACAAAAGATGTGTACTATTATTGGTGGTAGATATCTTTTGAGTAACATCCAACCTGAACATCAGAAAGCTTCACAATCACAAAAAGAATACACACAGATTGAGGTTATTATATATTTCAACTACCTACTATCCAGACCCGGTAGATCCATTCCATATCCCATAGCTCCTTCACATATCCCCCAGAACCCCTTCAACTAGACTAAACCCATTATGCTTCCTTTAGTTAACCGAAGCCTCGTTGAGGTTCTGGATGATGTTGGCACCATCAAAGAGACCACCAAAGTTGGCTTTAGCACGGCAAAGGGAGCTTCCACGCTCAATGACGGACTCATCGCACTCAAGGTTGGACTGCTCAACACAGCTCAGAGAAGAACCACCTGTGATGAATGTTAGCGATCGATACCCAATAGATATCATTGGATCTGCCACTACTTACAGTTGTTTCCACCAGGCACGCAGCGACCGGTTTGGCCAGAGGCGCTTGTGCAAGTATCCTGCTTCAAGCTGGTGTTGGCAACACAGCATGCACCGTTGGGAACGGGTCGGTTGTCGTTCTGGCGACGAACGTTGACAGCGCTGCGAGGAGCGTTGCGAACACCCTCAACGTCGACGATGCCGGCAGAGGCAACGGCAGCGAGGCCGAGAACAAGAGTGGCGAGAGAGAATTGCATTTTGAATTTGTTTGTTGTTGAAGAAGAAGAAAAAGGTATGTTTTTCCGAGTGATTATTTTGTTTGATTGTTGTAAAGAAGAAATGGGATGCGAAATGGACCAGCCGACCAGCGGAAGAGAATTGAAGATAGTAGGTAAGTTGATTGTTGTTGAGTATAGAACTGAAGAAGCAAGAACAAAACTGGGAGTTCTATCGTGACATCTTATACTTTTTTCTCAACAACGACTCCTCCTGCGATGCCTCCCATCTCCAGCGCTTTCTCAAACGTCTTTGAAAACTCTTGGTATATTTCCCCCCCTCTTTGCCGAGGTATCGTCTCAAAACTGGCCCTGGTGTTGTTGAGAAAATTAGGCTATAGCAATTGTAACTGTATACCTAGATGGATGCTTGCTTACTGGAGAAGTGCTATAGTCTCGAACATCTTGGCTACGAGCGGTGACAGGCATCTTTGGAAGAATACATAGGCCTCACATCCCATAGTAGGAGGCACATACTGTACTGAGATTGGATGCGACGAACAATGCCTGGTGTTCAGGTTGCATTGAAGCAATGAAACAGTCTCCAACTTGACATTTCTTTCGGGAAACTCGACCGAAAGAAGAATAGTTGGTAACCGTTGTGAAGAAATAACTAGAAACGCTGTAAACAATTGGAAACTCAGATGCAGTAAACGCCTCCTTGAGGCACCGGATGCTGACTTACCCGTTCTAGGGGTAGAAAGACTTGAGACGGGAGGCTGGGGTGTCAGATTTAGCGGGTCACGTTACTCTGTAGCTTTCGCCAGATCTGACTGTGTATTTCTGTCATGTCATCTTGAGGTTTCAGGTTTTCTTACATCTCGAGTATTAAGATACAGGCTCAATAGGCCCTGATAAAACAAACAATCCATTTTGGTCTTTTATCACCGAGGATATACTTTTACGATTGAATCTAATAATATCTATGCTACCCTATAACCTTAATACTTTTAATGCCTTATTTCTATAGTAAATTACTTGAGAAATCAAGTTTCTATTCCTGATCAATTGGAGGAATAGACTGGTAATAAGCATCAAGACGTCAGTCCATCAGAAGATTTAGCAAGCATAACAGATGGAAGTCAGCATCTTATGCCGTACCAAGTCAACTCTTCAATCATTTGTTTCTTGCACCTCAATCTTTGAAAAGTCTGTCGTATTATATCAATATAGATATCGATCATGGTTAAGGTCGTATACAATCTTGATTAGTGCAGGGATCCATGATAGAGTTCAACTGAGTAATCGAGTCTCGACTCTTCTATTTTACTGGGTCTCGTTCCCTCTCTCTCTCCATCTCATGGCCATCCCTTGTGGAGGCTACATCCACCCCAAAACACCAAAAAGAACAAGGTGAAATCAATGCATTCACCAAGATAAACGCCCGAGTGTCCCGTCAAGCGAAATACGTTAGGCCCGTTCAGTTGTATTGTCTTGTTCAAACCCTTGAATCTCTGGGCATCAATAATTTCATTCCCCTTCCATCGTTATCTCGCCAAAAAGAAACAGACCCAGAAAATACACACACAATGGCTTCGTCTCAGGGGTCCGTGTCTACATACGCAACCCCCGATCGCATTGTACCTATGCGCGTCATCGTCTGTGGTGTTCATCGCACAGGCACGCTGAGTATGTTGTTTTTCATCCTTTTTTTTTTATCTATCCCATCTGACTCATCTCGTATCTGGACGAATACTGCCCATGTACCTTGCATACCTATATGATAAGCCCCTGGATACCCAATAGCTGAAACAGATTTTGATACGTGCGCGCAGGTATTAGAAACGCCCTCTGGCAGCTTGGTTTCCATGACTGTTACCACATGCAAACACTCATCAAGGACCCATCTCGCGCCCCAGAATGGATCCGTGCTTTCGAAGCAAAGTACGCCGGCCGCGGGTCCTTCACCCGTGCTGACTGGGACCGTCTTCTCGGTGACTGCCAAGCCGTATGCGACGTTCCAGCTGCTTTTTTCGGCGCCGAACTAGCGGAGCTCTACCCGGAAGCCAAAGTCATCATCCTCAACCGTGACCCCGAGAAGTGGTACGAGAGTGTCTTGAACAGCATTTACTTGTTGACGTCTCCCAAGGATATCTGGGGCAAATTGAGCATGATTTATTGCTTTTTGCTCGATTCGAATATTCAGTACATGGCAAAGTATAGCAAATCTATGAAATCTCTGGTGCAAAAGTACGATCACGGGAATGAAAAGGACAAGGCGCTGGAGTGGTACAAGGCGCAGTATCAAGAGTTTCGCGATCGTATCCCTGAAGAGCGTCGTTTCGAGTACACCATCACTGAAGGATGGGCGCCGCTGTGTGAGTACCTGGATGTTCCTGTGCCCAAGGTTGAGGACCCAGAGACAGGTAAGATGGTTGTCGCGCCGTTCCCCCATCTTAACGATGGCGAGACGTTTCGTCAGAATAGCAAGGTTATGAAGAAAAAGAGCAAGGAGAGAGCTAATCAGAACTTGCTTGCCGCTGTGGGAAGATTGGCTTTAACTGGTGTTGTGGGATATGCTGGATACCTTGCGTGGAAGACTCGACTTGGAGGACGAGTTTAGCTGGGTCTAACATGTTTGCTATGTCCAGGATGTGATCTATAATCTGTACAATTCAACGCATTCTTGTCTGTTCCCCAATAATATCAATCACCCTAGCATACCAGCCAGATCCCGTTCACTTATTCCAAGCATACTCATAAGCAGCTGTAAATCCCGAGCAGTAGGCGCATCGCGTCCCTCAAACTGATCACCCATGTCCAAAATATTCGCTGCCCACTTCCCAGAGCCATCAATACCAAGTCCAGCAACCTCGGCCGGATCAACAGTCTGTCGACTAGCCTCAGTGATCAAGCGACCCTTGCCCTCGTCCAAGAAATCGTTCACGACTACGGTGGCAATATCGATGAGCCTATCGCTACTCTCGCTAAGCACGCGCACGTCTGAGTTGCCGTGGCCTGCGGCAGTGGAGAAGACGAAGCCCACCACAGTAGGCAGCTGGTCTTCATTCGGGACGTATTGCAGGACTTCAGGGCCTATGGCCTCGGCGAAAGCTCGCTTGAGATCGGTTGGGAGCTCCCAGGCTATGTAATGCATGCTGAAGTAGTTGAAGGCGATCCTTGGGACTTCATCGTGGATGATTTGGGCGAGGTGGTTGATGAGACCTCTTGGGGTTGTAGGGAGGGCCTCACGCTGGGTTATGTTAGTAAGGAATCTGTCGTACGGATCCATGAAACTTGCCTCCTTGTTCTTGCCCTTCATGTTTGCATACGTCTTCCCTTTTCCATCCTGCGTTTCCTTGACTCGACCATCTTCCAACAATTCGGCCACTATCGCCGGCGTCCATGCTTCACGTTCGTGAGCGGTCAAAAGACGCTGATTCACGTTCAATGAAACCCAGCCGTCAAACTTCATGTTTCGCGCATTACCCTTGTGCTCAACTGGTTTAGCATCTCGTCTGTTGGGCGCTCAGTTTGTAGCCGAGAGACCCAGACAGAGACAGTAATTTCTGTAGTAGCCTTCGCGATTCTTTGGCGGCTCGCCGACGAAGAAACATGGATCACCTTGGAATTTCCAGAAGGTGTCGAGGTCATCCCATGCTTTACCGTTGGGGATACGCTTCTCGTTTCGCAGAGCGTGGTACGCCTGCGTGGTGCACATGAGTCCTCCACTATGAGCGGCAGTCTCAACGCCCTTTTGGTGCAAATGAGATCGCCAGTGATGGAGCAGAAGACCGCAGTGGATAGGGTTACGGCGAAGGAATGTAAACTCGGGGGAACATGCCCATCGCCCATGGCACCCTTTTTGATCATGTCTTGACGAGTTTTGAACATGGGGTCTTTGTTCCATCGTGTCACAACCTCAAGGACATGCGTTCGCTGCGGCATATCTGGAAGATCGAGGAGCGCCTTTTGGATCTTGAGACCTTCCCCCTTCATCTCTTCGTAGGCACGGCCACAGTTGGGCCCGAAACCTTGCAGGATATCGAGCCACATCTGCAGAGCCCAAGACAGCCAGAGAGTCGGTTTCTATTTGGGATGCTTGAACATGTGGCCGATGCCGCGGATCAGCTCGTCCTCGACCGTTCCGCGACCCGCGTTGCTGCTGAGGAACTGAAGATCGGGCAACAGTTCCATCAAGGCTGTCGAGTCCTGCTTCCATTTCTCACGGTCCGTTTTGGCCTTGGCACCAAGCTTCTCATCATACCAGCCAAACTTGCCGTTATACTTGTTGACGAGGTAGACGTTCTGGGACCCGTCTACGTAGCCCTTCAGAGGGCTCATGGTGTTGACGTGGAGAGCCTTTGAAAGTTCATAGCCCGCTACGTTGAAAGACTCGCCTGCCCGCTTTTGTTTCCAATTGATGCCGAGAGCCTCGCAAGCTGACTGAAACAAGCCGTTGGCTAGCATAGCCAAGCCTCCGAAGCGACCAAAAACGTCCTCGACTTCATTCTCCATGTTCTGGGCGAGTTCAAACGCCGTATTGGTAGCCACAGCCGCCGCAGCAAGGTCGAGCTTTCCAGTGCCCTATCTTGTCCAAAGGCTGTTGATCTCCTGTGCGAGGTTTTCAAGGTCGCGCAGAAGAGCAATAAACGCAAATGCGGCGTCCTCCCATGTGGTTTCCTGCTCAACAGTGTATTGAACCGTGGGCTCAGGGGTGATGTCTGGAGCGTCGAGGAAGGCTTCAGACGGGGTGTAGACGTTGAGAACGTCAAACATGTTGCTCACGGGCCGGCTGTCCTTGATGGTCTTTGAAGTATCTTCTGGCTTGAAGAGACCTGCCTCCATGATGGGCTTGAGATTGTCGCGAACCTTTTCGAGGACACTGACAAAGTGAGCATGTGTTGCATCGGAGCGGCGGTCCCGCCTAGCTCCGCTTTGTCCAAGCTGTTGTGAGAACGACTTTCGGACTAGATCATATTAGTTTTATTGTACAACAAACTGTCGAATTGGATAGCATACCCCAGATTCCTCTCTCCAAAGCAATGGCAGTTCTATGGGGAACTTCAATGGAATTGGTATCTGCAACATGTTTCGCTATAGCCTCAAAGTCCTTGACTTTGATGATATACTTGCCCGAGCTCGACTGGGCCATTGGCTTAACCGGCTTCTGTTTCAGCGCTTTGGAATGACCAGGTCCTTTACCCTTTCCATTGCCCTTCTTTTTCTTCTTCTTCTTTGCTGCGTCGTCTGCTGCAGCCTGAGCAGTAGCAGCAGCAGCAGCTTCTGTGTTATAGCCGTGGGCCTGGGCGGTGGTGGCTAGCCATGTTGCTACAGAGTCTGTGTCGGCTTTGTATTGTTGATAAATGCTCATATAAGCGGGGAAAGCATGATGAATTAATTTGCAGGTATTTTCTTTCTCTTTTTTTGAGGTTGATAGCTGTTGTTTTGATCAACAACATACCGCCTCATAGTATTTGTTTATAGGCGGATTTACATATTCCCGCTAAAGTCGCGGGTGTAAGGGTACAAATAGTTTAAATCCGTTAACAAATACATCCCCTTTGCTATGACTTTTCTAAACACGTGTTTCTTGGTCTATCATGCAATTGAGCATCGTAGAGATGAAGAAGCCTCTGTGAAGGTGTTTTCTCACCATGTCGCCGTTTTAGGCAAGTTACGACTCCACGAATGGGGCAAACTGTCGCATGCTATGTAACAACCATGATATAAATAGATGCAAACATAAGCAGATCGAATCCATCTATTGAGTAGTGCATAACTTTCATAGTGTCGTAGTGTAAGCTGTCATAAAATGCCACCCCCACGTCCTATACGCACGTGAGGAAAATGGTCTGCAGTGGCCCGTCTTGTTGTCTTGTCGAGTCGAGGTCTTTGTATCATCACTACATCACTGGTTACTATAGTGGAAGAGCAACTTCAATCATGTCTCAGTTATTTTATCAATCATAATAACTGCTTCACAACTTCACTTCCTCAACTAAGATAGCTCATAAATAAAGAAACAAAAGACATACAAAGACATAAGCACTGCTAATGGATGTACTCTTCTCCTCACAACATGATTTCTCCTCATTATTCTCCCCCCCACGCTTTTTAAACTCCATACCTGGGGCACTGTCTCCCCTCCTCTGTTGTCCATTCCATTCCCCTCTCATGCTACACTGCCATTCGGAGAGTATCATTGGTTGTTCAGTGCGTGGGGGGTATTACGAGACTCGGTATTTAGACACTCTCTGTTTGGCCAATTCGGATCGACTGAGGCTTAGACATATGGAGGGATCAGACGACTGTGATCACGGACTGGTACCTGCTTCTGCGAGGATGATCGTTGTGTGAATGTGATGGATGGCAGCCTTTTGAATATGCTCGACATACTGTCTTGCCAGGATTTTCTTGCTTCTTCTAAACCTTGGTGGCGCTGTCAAGTTGTAAGTCTTGTAAATTGTGTAGCTTTGACCGTGTAGGTTGTTCACCTTGATCCGTCACAATGTGTATCTTGTAAATTGGACGCTGTGGATTTGGTCTCTTTGTAGGTAACCCCCACCGAGTCTCCATAAACAATCGTGTCTTTTCTCTTGCCTCTTGACTCGCGTGTTTCCATCAGAATCAGGCGAGGTCACCGGTTCGGTCCGGAGTCTCTCGGCCGGGGGTGAGAGTCTACGGACCCCCCGGAAGCAATCAATCGATACACCCTCACTCTCTTCCCCGCCTTTTTAACCCCGAACTAAAACCAAGAATCCGGTGTGTGTGGCTTGATCCTTGTTCTTAATCCTAGGCTCTTTAGCTGACCTTTGACCCCCACGCTTTCCTCATGAATTCGAAGGATGCTTGAATCGGGAAATTTCCAAAAGCTTGAGAGAGAAAGAGAAGCCCTCATGACGAGTGCGCCACTTCCTGTTTTCGGTTGGACATAAAAAGACCAGCTGACGCCGGCCGCTTTGACAATGGGTCTAATTCCCATCAGACTATCCTTTCTTGTCTTTGCTTCTCGTCTGCTTTGCTTGTATAAAAGACAGTGTACATCCTCTTTACTATAGCACTTACATCCTCATTCTATACTCCTCCATGCCTTCGACATTGCTTGAATCTCCCACAATGGGTTCTCCTAAAGCATCTCAACTACGCCTCGGCGATGGCGTTTACGTCCCTACCCTTGCTTTCTTCACTCCCGAGGACGAAGTCGATGTTCCAGCTCTTGAGAAACATATTGTCAAGTTGCTCGAGTCAGGAGTAGCTGGCATTGTTGTTCACGGCTCCAATGGCGAATGTGCTCATCTCTCTCCATCAGAACGCACAACTATCATCCGCGTTGCTAGAGACATCATCTTCCACGAGGCTAGCGGCACTCGCGTTCCACTCATTGCTGGCTGTGGCGCTCAGAGCACGAGAGAAACAACTGAGCTGTGTGAAGACGCTGGCAAGGCCGGTGCCACTCATGCTCTTGTGCTACCTCCCAGCTACTACGGCGGCCTTCTCCCCGACGATCTTGTCATTCAGCATTACTACGCCGTTGCTGACAAGAGTCCTATTCCTCTTCTCGTGTACAACTTTCCCGGTGCCGCAGCTGGAAGGGATCTCTCATCGGATACGATTCTTAGCATCGCCAAGCATCCCAACATCGTGGGCGTCAAGTTGACGTGTGGCAACACTGGCAAGCTTGCTCGTATTGTGGCCGACTGTCCCGAAGGTTTCTTTGTTGGTGGCGGAAGTGCAGATTTCATCCTGCAGGGTCACGCGGTGGGCGCCAATGGTACCATCTCGGGTCTAGCGAACCTTTGCCCACGAGCATGCGTTCGGATCACAGAGCTTGCCGACGAAGGAAACTGGAAGGAAGCCCGGCAACTGCAGGCCAAGGTAGCCAAGGCAGACTGGACGGCGATCAAGACTGGTTTTGTAGGGGTCAAGGCAGCGCTAGGTCACTTTGGTGGTTACGGAGGCGAGCCTCGACGACCATGCATTGCGCCATCTCAGAAGGACTTGGATACTATAACTCAGGGATTCCAAGAAGTGATGGATCTTGAGACAACGCTATGATTGGGGAAGCAAAAAGCAGGTTTGCATTGCGGCGGAGCAGTGAATGATGATGATGATGATGATGACGATACATGATTTTCAAGTACGAGATGGTGTTGTGGCGTTGGGGATACAGTACACAGCTGTGCAGTCCCAATGACAGGCTGTTGAAGTAATTAGCGTCCATGTAAGATATCACAATGAAGAATGAATTGCACTACAGTACAGTAAAGACACATTTGTAATTGATATTCCACGTCTTTGCGTACTTTTACCCCATCGAAACTACCGTTCCCCGCAAAGTGGCCCTATCCCACGCATGTCGTGTAACGAATCCGGTTGCATCTCTTTAACGGTGCCATATTTCGGGAATCGGAGAAGAAGTGGATTGGATCGCGGGGGAGGCCAAGAGAATAAGCATAGGCTGTCTCGTGGTCAACTTGGAGTGAGTGCAAGACAACCAATGAGGCATTCAGGCACGTCTGACATTTCCGCATTTGGAGGACTACTCATTCCATGATATGCAGGTCTCACAAGGTTGATGAGAGGGAAGGTTAAGCCGATCAGCCTGGATGAGGGTTGTATTTGTGACGTGGGAGCTGATGCTGTCGTTTTGCATGGATCCAATGATAGTATGAATGTGCTTTCTGTCGAAATATGCAACTTTTCGTTAGAATGGCCTGTTTATGAGCAGTCGAACGTCTCCTATGGTGTCAAAGCAGCTGTACCGTCTCCATGTGTTGAGCTTTCCTCTGAAATCATGGTAATAGAGATAGCAATTGTAACTTGTTACTCCATGTACAGCTGTTAGAGGCCTCTAAGCTCTAAGGTATAAAAGTGAATGGCCTAGGAGTCCTAAACAACATAAACTGACTGAATAATTTCGTCTCTTATCCTCACAGCAGCCAACTTTTCCAATACCCTGAGGGGAGGTATAGGCCTGTCCTCACCCAGAAACTGCCCCGCCAAACTGGACCCTGATCGGAACCATAATTAGTCCGAGATCTCACTTAATGCCCCTCCAAAGAAAAAAAAAAGATGGTCACCGCCTAACATTTCTGCCCCACCCTACGATTTTCTCCAGACAACACTAAAAAAAAAAAGTTGTCAAAATCACCAACCCAAGTCATCGATCCATATCGAACATCGCCAGCGCAAAAATGCCCAAAGCGTCAAAAGGCAAAAATGCCGGTCCCCGAAAGGGCCCCTACGAGAAGCCCGCCGCCAACAGGGTCTTCAAGTTCAACACCAACATCGGCCAGCATATCTTGAAGAACCCTGGTATCGCAGATACCATCGTCGCAAAGGCAAACCTCAAGCCCACCGACACCGTCCTCGAAATCGGTCCCGGAACTGGTGTCCTCACCACGAGAATCTTGGAGCAGGCCAAGGCTGTCAAGGCTGTCGAACTCGATACCAGAATGGCTGCTGAATTGACGAAACGAGTCCAGGGCACGCCTCTGCAGCAAAAACTCGAAATCATTATGGGCGATTTTGCCAAGCTTGATCTACCTCAGGCGCTTCCCCCAATTGACGTCTGCATTAGCAACACGCCCTACCAGATCTCGTCCATCATCATCTCCAAGCTCATCTCCCTACCTAAGCCCCCGCGCGTCAGCATTCTTATGGTTCAGCGAGAATTCGGACTGCGATTGTGCGCTCGCGCTGGTGATTCGCTATACTCTCGCCTTTCGGTCAACACACAGTTCACCTCCAAGGTCTCCATGGTCGCCAAGGTCGGCAAGAACAACTTCTCTCCCCCACCCGAGGTCGAGTCCGTCGTCGTGAGGATAGAACCTCGAACAGACGTCCCCGCTGTTGGTCTGGAGGAACTGGACGGCATGCTGCGCATCTGCTTCTCGCGAAAGAACAAGACGCTACGGGCTAGCTTTATCGACTCGCATGAGCTTTGCGAGCGCAACTGGGTCACGTGGACGGCCATGTACCCTGACCAGGTCAGCGAGAAGGACCTGGACCTTCTCCGAAATAGCATGGACACCGACAAGGCAGCCGATTCCAAGCAGAGTGTGTGTGGCATCCCTGTCAGCAAGGCATCCCTCAAGAACTTGATCCGAACCAAGATTGAGCATGTCCTCGAGGTCACCGAACTTGCCGAGGCACGAGCCGTCAAGTGTGATGAGAATGACTTTTTGAAGCTTATCTTGGCTTTCCGTGAGAATAACATCTACTTCACATAAAACACGCGACGATACCCAAAAGTTATGATTTTATCCTACCATCTATTCAATCCGTTTCGACCAGATTGGACTGCTATTTCTGCCGCACCAGACGGCCCCGAACACGACATGCGTTGCATCCACGCCCCACGACTCTGGGGAGTCGCAACACCGCAAAGTGTCGGACTTTTGTTGATCAGGGATTGGGCTATGGACATACGAAATGGCAAGAAAGTAAGAAGCAGGCAATTTGAGGCCGCCAGACCGCTCGGCTATGCATACCCAAACCCCACGCCAGATACTCTCTGACCCTCATTTTGAGGAGACTGTGGGGATATTCACAAAGTGCCCGATATGCGGGGAAGCGTGGGGGTTGCTCGGGCAAAGGCACCGGGAGAGGTTAATGGCACATGCAAGCAGAGACGGTCAAGGAAAGGGCTACTCCTCAATTGCGCTGATTCGGGCATGAGGAGTGACCGAGTCAGGTCATGTTTGGGCAAGATGCACAGATTATGCTTACACAAAAGGTCTGATGATCAAGTCGTCAGGCTCGGGCTCGGACGCAGATGTAATAAGATACCCTCGAATTCTATGATATGCATGTCCCCTCCTAACCTAAAAGTCTGCCGCGTCAAAGTTGCGGATCAAGTCATAGTAGAACTTGACAATGTCGATATGCGAGTCTATCCTGATTCTCTCATCCACTGTATGGATGTTTTCTGAACCCCGCTGTCGACTTGGTGTCCAGCGATAGATGTTTGGTGAAAGGTCTATACAATTAGTATGCTTCAAGTCGGCAGGATTTGGGTTACTTACTCAGGTAATGCCTGGTGTCGGTATTGCCAGTCATAATTTCACCCACAGGCACAACCTTTCCACCGTCAAAAGCAAAGCTATGTTGAATTGTTCCCGAGAATATATCCCAGATGGGACCGCTCGTTGGTGAAACAGGTGTGACGACAGAGTTTCTCACGGCTGTAAGTTTAAGATGGCCATCGTAATCATAACCCGTCTCGCTATCAACGCCTGCAAAAGCACGGTATTTCTCATCACCCTCGTACGCATTTACGCTAAGATTGTACTTGTTCACGACAGAGTCGATGCTCTTGAGGAACTGTCTCTGCACCTTCTCATGGCTGTCCTGTGGCGCAACACGGTAGTTGACACCCAAGTTGACAATCTCAGGCATGGCGTTGATCTTTTGGCCTCCGCTGATGATATCAACGGCTTGTGTGGTTTGGATAGTGAACTTTGCGTTGGGGTTGAGACGGATGAGCTCAGCGGTCAATTTGTCTAGGTCATCCTTTTTGAGAAGTTCGTTGAGCTTGGGATGGGCGTCTGGTGAGTGGCGTGCCAAACACACGAGGTGGTTGTACACGGGACTGCCTTTGAGAATGGCGGGTGAGTAGGGGTTTGCTTCGAGGGCAGAGACAATCTCGGACATGATGCCGATGCCAGTATGCGGGTGAGGAATAGAACTGTGGCCGCCCTTGACACGGAGTTCAGCCCAGATATCGATTGCGCCCTTCTCCTGCACCGAGGGAAGAACGTAGAGTGTGTCATCAATGAGCTGAACTCCCGAACCACCCTCATCCAGGATGAAAGGGATTCCGTTATCGCCGTATCGCTCCGTTAGGAACTCTCCAATCTTGGCAGCGCCACGAGGACCAGAGCACTCTTCATCGAAGCCAAAGGCCAAGATCAAAGTGCGCTTGGGCGACCATTCAGTCTTGGTGAGTAGTGTCTCGATAGCTGACATGAGAGCTGTAAGGCTGTTCTTGTCGTCTGATGAACCGCGACCCCAGAGCCACTCGCCGTCAAAGTAGGCGTCGAAAGGAGGATGAGTCCAAGTGGAAGGGTCTGGTACGGGAACGACATCTTGATGAGCTGCGAGGAGATAGGGCTTGAGAGAAGAGTCGCTTCCAGCTAATGTATAGACAAGACCAAACTTGTTGATCTTTTCGAGCTTTGCACGCTTGTGTCTATATCATGTCAGTGTTTTAGCTTAGAGGAGGCACGGGAGATGACTTACATGGCAGGATACGTCTTGGCCAAAACATCATGTAAATCGTAAAACGGGGCCCATCGCTCATCTTTATCTACATCACCAAGATCATCATAACAAATCGATGGAACACGAACAATCGCCTGATGTCGCTTCACCTGCGTATCAAAAGCCTCTTTGGAAGAAAAAAGACTCTTGGCATCAGGAAGTCCATCGTTGTTTGGGGTGAGAACCGGTGGGAGATTGCATGTAAAGTCGTTGTTGGTGTCTTGGCCAATTGGCTTTTGTGTACCACCGAAAGGACCCAGCACGAAACCCGATGCACCGGCGACTGTGGCAAGCACAGCAATTGATGATGACTTGCGCACCATCTTTAAATTGTTCAATGGTGAGGAAAGTTAGGGATTGTGTTTTTGGTAGACGTAGGATTTATAATGGAGCGGGGAATTGGAAATAGCAAGGGCGAGGTGATAGCACGACATGCCGAAGCCGGAACCAGGATGGAGATAAGGCTCCCAATGAGGCAGTTGATTCACCAAAGCAATTGCACGAACTTTTGAAGCGTTGTTTCCTATTGATTTCGGTTGACTTGTGGATTATGAGATACGAATAGTCTCATTCCCGACGCAATTAATATGTATACGACAAAACGTATTGTTCATACTGTGAGATTGTATAGACAAACCTCATATCCACCAATCTTCAATATAAAGTCTTCTAATTCTCTACGTCTCCCTCTTTCATATCTTCCAACCTCTTTCCCAACCAAGCTTCAAAGCCCGCAAACTGAGGAACATGACTCCATCTCCCACAAAACTCGTTCAAAGCCATAATCTGCTCTCTGACCCAAACGTTCTGCTTCTCAGCCCGACTTCCACTAACACTCAATAATGGCCCAAGTTCCCAGGCCAATTTGGCTGAACACACTGGACAAAGGTAAGGGGGTACTTGGCCATCTTGTCGAACGCTGTTCACGCCTTGCATGACACATGCGTAATACGGACAGTGTGCGAAGCCGAAACAATGACCTAGCTCGTGTGACACTGTGACAGCTAGACGGGCGAACCAGTAGCTCGCTAGTTCATCTCTTGTCGTGAGTTTTGGAACTCGTTTTGCTGCTTGGACCGCGAGACCGAATGCAGAGTCAGAGGGCGGTTTGCCATATGCTGCGGTGCTCGATTTCTTTGTTCTTTTTGCTGGACGAGGTTGTCCTTCGTCCACACTGCTGCACTCGTCGTCCACGAATGCTTTGCAGTGAGAGTTGGGCCACATATGCGCTCGATCAATACCAGCTGGTGCATCCAAAGCAGGATTGTATCGAAAGGACGAAACGATGCAGACTCTACTACCACCCCATGCCCTTCCAACCGTAAAGTCATCATCCTCGTCCTCATACAGGTCATAGTCCGTAAGCATGATTACAGCATGAGCATCGTTAGGAATTCTCTGGAGAAGAACATCTGCGACATCGCCCAAGTGAACCTGCCTCCTAGCACGCCCGTCCAAAGATGGTCGACACCTAACATCCCATACTTCTGGTTCCCCGGGAGTTTCCAATCCGATTTTTGTTGTTTTTGAGCATGTTTTTGCTTTTGGCTTCTCATTCCAGGCTCGCCATGTAAAAGTTCCAGGGTACTGCACAATGTCCATGCCATGATAAAAGGCTCGTAGATAACTGATCAAATCGTCGACTTGAGGTGATGAAGACGTCCACTTGTCCAAGCCTCGAGCTGATGTTCCAGATAGAACTGGGATGTGCCAATCTTTCATTGTCTCCTCCAAGTTTTGGGGAATCGTAGGCGGTAAGATCACGTAGATGGTCTTCTTCTTTGTCGTTACTTGATTTCTCTCTTCTTTTGACCCATGTCATGCCATTCCTTGAACGTCTGCCCATCATCATCAGGTTCCATGGCTAGTTCGTCGTCTGGGAGTACCAAAGGCCCCGGAAATGTCCACGGGTTCTTCATGGCATCTTCTTGGAGGACAGAATCCCTAGGTCGTCTACCACTTTGCGAAACCGCTGTCATAAGTTTGTTTATCGGTAGTCTGTTGAAGCCTGCATCTTGGGCAGCAGGACTGCAATCGTTGTATAATGAGATATGGTTGCATTTGACCATTTTGTTAAATGGTTATGAATGGAGACCCAAGAATCAACTGTAGAGTGTAAGAGTATTGGTTGATGGAGCAACCAAAATGTCAAGATGGATATTTATAATGAGTTCTCTCTGTTTAATGAGAATAAGTATCTTTAGTGAAAATAAAATTGCAGGTGTAAGCAAAGCGTTGTTCAGTGCACGCAGCTGCCTGTTGCTGCATGATTCATGTACTTGGTCCGGATAATTTACCCTGGAGTTGTTCTTGTGTTGGGGTTTTTATGTCAACCACAACAACATTAACATGGATATTCTGTACAACCAATTCCTCATGGAATTTTATAAGTTAGGGCTATAAAATGACTTACAGCATTGCAGGGAGGGTCAATGGGCATGCACCAGTTGATTGACAGTCTTTTATATACCTACAAGATAATCTCATGTATCTGGTCCAAGTTGAAGCCATCTCGGTTTTCCAGCATCATATTTTCCCCGACAAGCCGCCTCAACACAAGCAGCCAGACTCCCAAAATACATTCCCCTCCCCGTAAGTCCTGGTCCATAATGAGCATACTTTCCCGAATTTGTCATGATAGTCTTTGCTTCCGGTGGTATAACAGGCTCCGTAACCATGCACCAACACGTATCTGTCAAGACCTGTACTCCAAACTCGTCCAGTTGGCTTATGTAGCCTGCTTGTTCTGCCAACTTGTATATCGATCGTCCACATGTGACCACGACGGCGACACTCGTGGCTTTTTTCCGCCCTCGACACAGATTCGCGAGCTTTCGTATCTCGGAGAGTGAAAAGTGTGGGTTGCCAAGGGATACTAAATCGAGAGGTTGGTTGATTGGTGCACTGTTGAGTTTATCCCAGCAATCGACTAGATCACTGGGTCGCACGTCAAAAGTGGTGAGCTCAGAAGCAACGACAGTCTCAAGCCTGGTCGCCTCTGGTGTTGCGCCAACGATGTGAAACATTGGGGCACTTGAGACAGTTGCAAAAGCAGCACCAAAGGCTTTCAAGTCGTCTGTCGAGAGATCATATGTTTCAAGGCCTGTTACTACTGGAATTCGACTCGTTGAAAAAGTCCCAACGTAGTAGCCCAGGAGAGGAGGAAAAGAGTCGTCAAGATTCGATAAACTCTCTACCCCGATAACGTTGACACAAACAGAAGCCATTCGATTGGCATTGATATGAGGCCCTCCCTTGGGTGCTCTCCCCGTCAGAGCAATAGATATGTCAAGAAAGTCAGGATACTTCATCGTCCTAGCTCCCAAGACACTATTCGCATAAACAACAGCATTGCTCTCTGCCCAAGCCACCTGCTCGCCTAGTTTCGGAGCGCTATCAAGCTGATATGGCGCACAAGTATACGTCGGCTTTGCTCCCATGTCAATGTACGCCTTTCCCAGCGCATCAGCCGCTTCTCCGAAAGCAGTGTCAACACCAAGAGCTCTCCATCGCTTCTGGTCGACCGAGATGGAATTGAGAGTCGTTGGAACTCGCACTTTGCCACCCCAGTCACGGAGTCTCTCTGCGAGTGCGAGTGTTGCAGGGCCTGTGTAGACGCAGCCGTCAACGTGGACTTGGGTTATGTCCATTAGTCGTGTTGCGCCGAGGAGATGGGCCATGCGAAGGACGATACGGATTGCCACACGGGATGCTTCGCCGTAGTCACCTCTAAGGAGCTCCTGATCGAGGGTCGAAAGCTTTATGCCTTCTAGGGCAGGTACAGTCTCGAGAATGAGGCCAGTTTCTGAGTCTCTAGCTAAGCCTGCTTGTTGCTTTGATAAGACAGGGGCGGTTGAGACATGGCCATCGTCCATATAAATCATCTGTCCATCCAACTGGAGAAGTTGTCGAAAATCTTCCTTGTTCAGCACTAGCACTGGGATAGACTGATGAAATACTTCTTCAGCGATCATAACACCCAGAGTAAGAATATCTTCTCGTCTTTCGAAGATGATGGCTTCAGGAGCTTTTCCATTGAGAAGGAGCTCAAGCATAACTCCACTACCGGTGCATGATCCCCGACCCCCTGGTATAGCGAGAACAGTGTTTTCAAGATATCTCCCACTCAGTGGATGATGGCGGTCTATAACCTCGCTTGTTTGAGGGTCGACGCCTCCCCAGAAGCTCAGCTCAAGGTTACTTGCGAGGAGCTTGGCTGAGGTTCTCCCTTGAACGTAGGCAGTGCCTGTCCAGGTGATTCCTTGCACTGAACCCATTGTTTGTTTTGGTTGACGAGTTAGTCGGTGAGGGTATATAAATTGTTGATCCTCGTCCTTTGAACAGTAACACTATCAAATTCAATTTTTCAAAGCGGGGGTTTTCTTGTCATCCTCAAGCATCGTTGCCTAACTGGTCGATGTCAGTGACTGTATCCAAATATCCTTAGATTTCGAGAAAAGCGAATTGTCGGTCGATCAAAGTCAACAAAACTCACATACTAGCTCAAAGACTCTGGGGAGGCCCTAGCGTTGATCATCTAGGAACACTTCCGCTTCAACCCGTCTTTGGGCCTCGTGATGATCTCAATTCGCTCGACACGTTAGTATATAGTTATAGATTTATGACCCCTCTATTAAGTAGGCCTTCAAGAGAGGAAAGATAGTATTTCTTGCTTGTCAATCTCTTGATTGTCAGAGAAGCACTTATCAACCCCGCATTTCGCTATCTTCTCCAGTACTCCATAGTGACTATCAATCGGCTTGAGTCGGGATGTGAAGCCGACTTGAACGGACCATGGCCGGCAATTATTTGTTCACAAGAACATCCTTCTGTAGAGCGAGTTCTGGCTACTATTAGTGAAAAAGTCTCAGGCAACAGAAACTCTAGAGCATGGGGACAACGACAAGGGTTGCGTCAAAAATGGAGTGGCCGTTCTGGGACGAGTTGCCATTTTATATTATATAAAAGTCAGGGAAAATTTCACCTTCCTGATAGAGATTTTCCCTGTCAGTCATGGAACATATAAGGGCATTTCTATCCCTGGGCCACCTTCTCTAATGCAATCCAGGTTGTAAAGTCTTATCTATCAAGGTACGGAATATTCGTATTCTCACAGACCTCGCCCGACTTCGGCCCCAGCCCCTTGCGTCATCCCGCGTTACTCCACAAAACCCCAAAGCTCAATTCATTTCAATTGACCCGAGCTTCCAACCCAAATTCCGACCCAGCGCAACAGCCAGAAACCTCTAAGCTTCAACATAAAGCTTTCTCCACAATGCGCGTCGCAACAGTCGCCAATCTCTTGGCCTCAGCCTCTCTGGCAATTGCCTTTGATTGGCAACAGGTTCTTGGAAACACTGACAGTCACGCACCTTCTTCTGCTGTCTCTAGCGAGTCCGACGCTCCCTCGTACCGGTCCGAGCTGTTGAGCTTGCACAAGTCTCTTATCGAGACCTCTTCCGTTTCGGGAACTGAACATGATGTTGGCGTCTGGCTTGAGTCTTACCTCGAGAAGAAAGGGTACACCACTACACGTCAGGAGCTTGAGGTCTTTGAGAACACGCCCAAGGGAAAACCGCGGTTTAACGTCCTGGCATGGCGACAAGATGGAAAGAAAACTTTCGATCCCAAGATTGCTGTGAGCAGCCACATTGATGTTGTCCCACCGCATATTCCCTACGGAATTGACGATGGTGAGGTCACCAAGGACACCATGATCACTGGTCGAGGAAGCGTGGATGCCAAGGGCAGTGTCGCTGCTCAAATTACCGCCGTTGAGCACCTCATCGAGCACGACAAGATCGACGCCCACAAGGTTCTTCTCCTGTTCGTTGTTGGAGAAGAGGTCAAGGGAGATGGCATGCGCCGTTTCAGCACCGCTCTCGAGGAGAAGGAGCTTCCATACAACCTGGACGCTGTTATCTTTGGAGAACCCACAGAACTGAAGCTTGCCTGCGGGCACAAGGGCATGTTGGGCTGCGATGTTACCACAAAGGGCTTCCCTGGCCACAGCGGTTACCCATGGTTGGGCAAGTCGGCCAACGAACTCATGATTCGAGCATTTGCCAAGGTTTTTGAAACCGATCTTGGTAGCAGTGAGCTGTTTGGCAACACTACTGTCAATGTTGGTCGATACCATGGTGGAGTGGCGGCCAATGTCATTCCTGAAGAGGCCAAGGTCGGGTTGGCTGTCCGTGTCGCCAAGGGAAAACAGGCCGACGGACACATTGCTGTTCACGACAAGATCCAGGCCATCTTTGACGAAATTGACAAAGATGCCTTCACTTTCGACTGCACCCACGGTTATGGTCCTGTCGAAGCCAACTGCGACGTTGATGGTATGTTGATCGATATCTGTAGAGAAAACATTGCTAATATGTTCAGGTTTTGAGAAAATCACCGTCAACTATGGAACTGACATTCCCAACCTCAAGGGCGACCACACGAGATACCTGTACGGTCCTGGAAACATTCTTGTAGCACACGGCGCGCGGGAGAACCTGACTGTGGCCGATCTTGAGACGGCTGTCGAGGGATACCAGAAACTAATTCTTCATGCGTTGAAGCAATAACCTGCTCGGCCTAATAGAAGCCTCAGGGTTCTGTTCTTCTAGTCTATGCTGGATATGATATGGTATGATGTAGTATGATATGATATAGTAGCCTCACGCTGAAAAGAAACATAACATCGTAAATCGAGTGCTCGCTTAAGCACCGGTAATTTTAGCCCATCGCTCTGGCAGAATCTTGCTGAAATCGAAATTGCCGTCTGGTCCCTTCTCAATGGCTCCCTTCTCAGTAACCACAGCGTCGATGAGCTCTGCTGGGGTGACATCAAAGGCAGGGTTCCACACGTTGATTCGCTGGTCGGCGGTAGCAACTCGCACCTTGCTACTCTCGTCAACAGAGCCGTCGGGTTTGATCACGGCACCAGTCACTTGGGTAAGTTCCTGCGCCTTTCGCTCCTCGATCTTAATGCCATCGCCAGTCTCGGTCTCCAGATCAATGCTGGTGGTAGGAGCGGCGACGATGAACTTGACACCGTGATGCTTGGCCAGAACAGCAAGCTGGTATGTACCAATCTTGTTGGCAGTATCACCGTTGCGAACAACACGATCAGCGCCTACAATGACAGCGGCGATGTTCTTCTCTTGCTTTCGTGTGCGGAAGAGCGATGCAGCCATGGAGTCAGTGATGAGTGTACTGGGGATATTTTCGAAGACCAGCTCGAAAGCGGTAAGTCGGCTTCCTTGGTTGTAAGGTCGAGTCTCGGTGCAGAAAGCGTGCTGGAGGAGGTCCTTGGACTGAAGAGTTCGAATTATACCCAGAGCGGTGCCATGGCCGGATGTTGCAAGTGATCCAGTGTTGCAGTGAGTAAGGACCGAAATCTTCTGGTCAGGAGAAGCACCAGCTTGGGATCGGAGCCACTCAGCGCCATGATCGCCAATGGAGAGGTTGGTTTGGAGATCCTTCTCAAAGATCCTCTCAGCCTCCTCGATGAAAGCAGTGATAACTTGGTCCTTTGTTGCAGAGCTTCCAACCGCTCTTATTGTTGCCTTGAGTTGGTTGATGGCATTGGTCAAATCAACAGCAGTAGGTCGACTCTCCTTGAGGTAGTCAAGAGCCTCATCTATCTGAGAGATGGTGCCTTGGGCGTCTGAAGCAGTAATACTTCCGTTTTGAAGCTCTACAGCCAGTCCAAGGGCTGCAACAATGGCGATTGCTGGAGCACCTCGTACTCGCATCGTTGCGATGCTGTCGAAAGCCTCTGTTCGGTTGGAGACATCATCGTAGTGGAACTCGTGAGGAAGACGGAGCTGGTCAAGGACCTGGAGCTGACCGCGAGTGTACTTGACAGCTTGGAGAGTAGACATGATGAATTTCTAGTATACAACTCAAAAAGTATGAACAGAAAAAAGCAAAAAGAGGGTTGATACTCTTCTCATGCCCAACTCATTACCCAAAATATTGCCCCTCCAAGATTCTGCCGCCACCCCACCATTAGGATGAAAATAGCGTCATTATAAGCAGCCAATCATATGCAACACGTGGATTCACCGCCTGGGACCGGACAAATGCCGCTTCCGGCGCAACAAGATTGAGCTAGGGGAAGTACAATACGTCAACAGGGGTCTGTAGTCCACTGGAGCTCGTTCGGGACAGCTTTAGCGGATTCAACGCTCTGGACATATCGCCTGGGCTGCTCGCACTTGCACCTGTACTTGTACTTGAACAAACAGCAATGACAAGTGCGCATTCGAGCTGTTTGTCATGGAACAACCATTCTCGACGTCAAAAGTGACCGGTAAGACTAAATCCATTCTCATGAATTATATCAAGGCCTCCTCCCTTGACATGTCACTGCTAACACGACACCTTGTCGCAAGTCGAGTACTTCGATCCTCACGATGTTTACAAGCTCCTCGCCCCTGGTTTGATTCCCAGACTACCTTTACGGAACCTGAACTGGCAATCACATGCTGGACCTCTACGATCGATCGATACACTCCATATAGAGCTCCTTCAGGGGGATGACCCCGGAGCGGATGCATCCCCTTATACTCTTCGACGATCAGGGAGCACGGTAGACGATGGCTTTCAACAACAGAACTTCGGAAGCGGAACTCAAGCACCATCGGCCGATCAAATAGATACTCAAGCTCTGCCGTCGAGGGCAATTGGAAGTCAGCGACGACATCAAATTCCTGGTCTGCGACGAACACCTTATCTCAAGGTCCTACTAGTAAGATGCGACGACAACGAGACATACAAAACATCGGTTCGTGCCGAGATTCGAGAATGGATCAGGGAGCAGATACCTTCATCAACCAATCCAAAACGAAACAGTAAACAAGAGAAGCACGATGCGTTCGATTACTTGATTTTGCACGTTGTTCTTCCCAATACAGTGGCTTCGACGCAGCCCAGAACAAGCGGGCGCTCCGAGAGTGCTTCAGAGAAGAGCGGCCCACGATGGCGCACTGGATCAACACCCCTTTTTGAGAAGCTTCGCACCGACTTCTCTGGTATTGGAAAGACAGCGCCGGATCGAGTCGCTCAGATTAGAATCGGAATCAACGACCTCCCTTACGATCAACTCCCAAGAGTAGTCCCTGCGGTACCGACAGGGTACCTGGAAGACGAGCATGATGCTGAGAATGCTTGGGCAGAGCTTATTGCAAAGCTAAAGAGCCTTATTCTTACCTCGTTCGACTTGCGCGTGACCCAGTACGAAGAAGATATCAAAGAAAAAGACGGACAACGAAGTTTACCCGGCTGGAACTTTTGTACCTTTTTCATCCTCAAAGAGGGCTTGGCAAGAGGCTTTGAGAGTGTTGGTCTTGTAGAAGATGCATTGGTCGGCTACGACGAGCTCAGCGTTGGACTTGACTCTGTTGTCAATGAGCAGGCCGATGAAGGGTCGCCTACTAGGCACGGGGGCACAATGCTCAGTTACACCGAGGAACTCAAAGATATTGTCAATGCTGCTCTTGCCAAATCACCTGGTGGAAATACCGCCGATGAAGAGGCTGTGGATCTTCAGTCGAATGAGCCGATCAAGGAGCTGTTTGATGAGATACCTATCAATGCTACCAAAAAGGCTTACCGGGACAAGATCCTTGCCAACGACGTTTCGGTTTTTGATTTCAGATGCTACATCTTTGCGCGGCAAGTAGCACTGCTCTTGCGACTTGGGAATGCTTGGTCGTCGCGGGACGATCTGCTAGCTAAACTCAAGGAACAGCAAGAATCTGTCTTGCATGGGGTTGCACCTCTGGCGCCCCCTCCAAAGCACAATGAAGAGGTGGAAAACCTGGCCAGTCTTGGTGAGATATGCCGAAGAACTTTGCAGTTCATCCCGGCTGTGTCCCAGATTATGCGCCGAGATATCCTTACTGCTGTGGCATCCGACAAATCTGATGAGGACGATTCACCTATAGACCCTAATCTGTCCGAGGTTATGGACAATGTGGTTGCCTCGTTCGCCTTCTCTGTTGCTCAGCAGATTCTCGCTCAAACGGCATCAAAGTCTTTGCCTATTCCTCCATCGACTCTTGCCCCACCTCAGAACGAGGAGCAAAAGGCCTCCATCCCTGAGCCAAAAACCATGATGCACCCTGCTCGAACCACGTCACTTCATGTTCAAACGGGACCAGCACATGGATCGCGTCCTCCACCAAGCCCCGGCGTTTTTCCTGGTCCTGGTATGCCACAGATCAGCAATGATGATGAAGCCCAGTTTCTCAAGGCGGGTCTCGAGGACTTGGCCGCTAGACGCGCTGAGCTCTACATGCTTTCTCGAAGCATTCTCGATGGCTTGGGTAAGAAACGTGGATGGAGCGATGGCTGGAAAGAGGCGCCCATCATTGCAGAAGCCGAGGCAGACTTTGAAGAAATAAGTTTGGATGCCCCAACCTCAGCAGATGCTAGTGCTTCAGGGGATATTCCACCCTTGGATATGGGTGTAAATAACAGTCTACTTCAGACTGCGATCGATAGCCCGGAGAACTTTTACCGTCTATATGAGATACTCACAGACAAGGCACTTCGACACTACACTGTCGCGAACCATGACCATGCTGTGCAGGCTAGTATGGCGGATCTTGCTGTGCTCAAGTTCTTCCTCGAGGACTTTGGGGCTGCAGCATCCTATTTCTATCGGGCAACGCCTTTCTTTGGCGAGAGTGGATGGACATCGCTCGAGCTATCCATGCTTGTCATGTATTTGCACTGTCTTCGTGAGATGAAGTCAAAGGATGACTATGTCAGGGTCGCTCTCAAGCTGTTGACCAAGTCTTGCGCTGCTGAGCATGAGAGATTAGAGCAACGTGCAAAGAGAGTATCAACTATCGGAAAGCCCGAACCGGCAGACGCTATGTCAATGAAGGGAGTGGTTGGCAATTTGTTTGACTTGGCTTCTTCTTTATCTTCACAAGTCAAAGTTCATCTCTCCAAGTTTTTCACAAATGTCGAACTTGCTGGTGCTCCTGAGTATTTTGAAGAAGAGGACAAATGCTCTCTAACTATCAACCTTTGGAGTCTTTTGCCTGATGATATCAAGCTTGATGGAATCGACGCACGAATAACAGCGACCGAGTTAGGGCCCACCAGAGAATTGCGCTTCACGAGAACAGGAGATATCGTGCTACACCCTGGCCAAAACAGCATCAAAGTTGACTGCACAGTAAGTTTTCTTGGTAGGATACAAAGGGCCTTACTAACCACTTTAGTCCGTTGTTCCTGGAAAATACAAGATTGATCATCTTGGGTTATCTTCGAGCAATCTCCTCCTTCATTTCGATCGGGATTTCAATACACCACCCTTGCCAACGACAGACATCTTTAGGCATCCCGAGATTGTCATCTTTCAACGTGAAGGTGCACTGGACATCCAGCTTAGAGCCACAAAGCATACTGCCCTAGATAAGAACAACACTCTGGATCTTGTTCTCCATCCAGGTTGGAATTCTGTAAAGAAGTGCGAGATTCGGATTAAGCCAACCACAGGCGGCCTCAGACTCTTGACCATTGAAGCTAAAGTGGTTGACTCGTCTGTTGAGTTTGCAAAGAAGCCTGAATCTGGTGGTATCATCCATTTCAACAAGATTGAGGCAGAAACGGCCGTGACCTTGCGATTCCCCTATTCGGTTGAGCAAGACATGGCCGATGTTTCTGCCAAGGTCGAGGTTTATTATACAGTTGAGTCGGGCGAGAAGTACACTTTTGCCAAGTCGATTGTGATTCCTATCTCACTGGCTTTGGGTGTTAATGTTCAAGATGTCTTCAAGCATCAAGCCCTATACTCCCGATTCAACGTCTCTACAGCGACTCACAGTCCCCTACGACTTTACAAGAGTGAGCTGATCGAGTCGGATCTGTTCGAGTCTGAATTTGGAGTCCCACCTACCGACTCAACGATTGTGTTCGCCAAGCAGCCGGCTACACTTTTGTACCGTATCAAGAGAAAGACTAACGTCAGATCAAGCAAACGAGCTGCAAGGACTATGTACCTGAAGCTTTATTACAACGTCCTTCAAACGGAGATTGAGGAAGCTCTCGTGAGTTCGATATTTGACGCCCTCGATGACCCTGGTCTAGCCTCGTTCTCGAAGCTTGTTCGGGCAGTAGTCGTCAGGGAGGCAAAGGCATTGCAACCCATTGATCTTGAACGAGCTGCACTACTGGGAGCCGTGTCTACCAGCTTCCTAGCTGATGTTCCGTGGGATAAGCACTTTGCCGGCATTGGAAGAGTCCCTGGAAGTCAGGAGGACGCAACGGACAGGATTTCATCTGCCATTAAAACTTGGCAAACGTCAAACCCTCAAGTCCCAATCTCTGCAACACAACCTGATGACCCATGCACTCTTCTCATCCCAGTCGAGATTCCCTCATTGCCTATCCTTCACACAGCCGACATACAGCTTCAAACCCCAGTGACAGAGTTGCTCGACCAGAAGCCCGGTGTAGTCCCCACTGTGGCTATCAACCAGATGCTCCCCGCCACCCTTCATCTAAGGTGGACACAGATCTGGGATACCGAGATGCAGCACAAGAAGGATGTCGAATACAGCTACGAAGTTTCTGCCCCAGGAGATACATGGCTTCTTGGAGGTCGTCGCAAAGGCCATTTTGTCATTCCTGGTTCAAAACGCGAGCCCCTCTCCTCGTCATCCGACACAGAGGCTCAAGTTCCTCTCATCTTGATTCCTCTACGGGAAGGCTGGCTGCCTTATCCTATTGTGGAGATCCGCGAGGTCAAGGATGGAGTTGAGAATCAGGCGCAGACATGCGAGTTGGACTTTAGAAACCTAGGCGAGTCGATACGGGCGGTATGTGAGAGGAAGGGTGTAACTATTAGCCTGGATGCGAGCGGGCCAGGAGGAGGGCCTCTCGTGTTGGAGAGCGAGGGGCCTAATCGAGACAGAGGCAGAATAGTTGCTTAGATTTGATAAGGCGTTTAGATGATGGATTTGTAATACGAAGTTTATTTGAATCACGACAGTGCTCGACTTTTACATCTTCAATGGACCCTTTATGGGCTATTCCAAGGCATAAGTCAATAAGTTAGCAGCAACTGGTTATCATCTCGAATACTTTGCTACTTTGCCCCTTACTAGAACAACTCTTAACCCGGTGCAATGTATCGTCCTCATTCTACCAGACATCACCTCCCAAGCTCAAGAAAGAAAAATGCAACATGAACAAAACGCAACCACCCTACACCTTCTCTCCAACTTCTTCCCCCTGCTTATCCACAGGGATACACACAATAAACATCAAACACCCACCCTCGCTTCTAAAAGGACCATGCCGCATACCGGGTTTCCGGTAAGCATAAGCGCCCTTGGTCCAGCCCTGCTGCAGGTTCACGTCGTACAAGTCCCCCTCGGCCATGAAGATTTCTTCGACGTAATCATGGATAAAGACATCCTGCTGGTTGCGCGCGCCAGGTTGCCATCTCTGCAGCGTGGTACGTCGACCTGTCTGCTTATCCTCGTTGAGGATGAGTTCGTCTACTCCTGGTTCGATAGGGGACCAGGTGCGATTGTTAGAAGTAGTTGCGGGATGAAATTCGAATTGCTCCATTATGAAGGATGCTTAGTTGAATTGATAAATGTATTTAGTGATGACTTATACTGTCGTACAAAAACTGCAAAGTATCTGACTGATACCACCTCCTCAGCCTTAAATCCTCCTATTTTGAAGCCTCTTCCTTGAATAACGACATTGCAATGATATCATTTGTAAGCTGACGATGACAAATGAAGCAACTCCCGTTTTCTCCTGCCAAATCAGAGCAAGTCTATGTTGATTACTTTGAAGAGGCAAAAGGGAGGCAAACGGGAATCTCTCGTAAGGGCTTAGCTTCTTAAGCAGAAAAGAATGCTTTAGGAGATGGGCCAAAGTCTGTGAATAACTTGGGACGACTTGGATGAGAGGACGCGGCTCAGACTACGTGCATGCCCATACACCGAGATGTAACATAAAGGTTGCTAGAAGAAACAGAACGTTCTACAGCATCCATTGAGAGCTATAATTACCTTTAATTCATAGAACGGTGGAGGCATCTGCCGTGACCCAAAGTTGCACTCATCCTAGCTCATATTTTATATGCTAATAACCAAGCCAGGGGTACTGAGTCGTCACGAGAAAACATGTGTCTATTTTGGGGTTTATTTCTGTCTTGAGAAGAAAATCCTCTAGGTGCATCAAAAGAGATTGCTTTCAGTTGGCGGTGGTAGAGAGAAATTGATAAGAAACCACGGTGAGATATGCAGGATTGAGATCTGCGCTCACGAGGTGTCTGTGACTCCATATTGAACGCCCACTCGGAGACTTTGACCAAGGCATTCAAAGGGTCATGGGGAAACCAAAGCTCGATGTTGAGTTGCATCTGAGGGTAATGCATATTGAAAGCATCCAATGAATTCATTTGGACCCAACCGAAAACCCATGTTTGACTGAGTTGTTTCATGCCGTGGCAGCGACATAAACCAAGTTAATGAGGTTTTCTAGGGATATAGAACGACAAATAAGACATGGTAACAGTTTGGAAGTTTCGATGACCAAGGCATTCCTCTCAAACAATTCCGCAGGATCGTCGTAGACGGTACATAATATCTACGTAGAGAGGTAAGAGTAGCCTGTCGATCCGACAGCTAGTCACTTGGTAAACCGAAGCAGGGCGTATGGTATCGTAATAGATTGTCACTGAGATGCCGAAGAGGCGGGGGGAGGTGTTGCACAACAGATAGACCGTCCTGCCATGAAAAACATATTGCCATACTCAAGTCGGACAAACACCGTCACGAGCATCTAAGACACTGCATTTGGATTCATACAGTACAGTAGACTAGAGGCTGAAACACGAATCCAAAGTCTTGGATGCCGATAATGCCGTTTGCATTGCACAAGTGTCCGGGTGCTGCTTCTGATCAACTGTGCATAGTGTACTACTACTACTCTATACAGTGATGGGTATATGGGGCAGCGGGGTATCTGTCAAATGAAGAGGCGTTATACTCTGTGTTAAGATCTTCACAACTTGAGTTACACGTCGAATAATAAACGTTGCATCATCAAAAGGGCTTCGATTGAATGTGAAAACACAGACACATTGAAAGTGATTGGAATTGTGTCATTGAGAGTTCAATTGGTGAAACGCATCAACGGGAACCAAGATAACCGGCGTCAGCCACCCGATGAGACAGATCAATTCAGCTTTGGGGCTGAGACAAGGCTCTCTGTTTTTGCGTGTGAATGGATGGATGGTGGCATGTCCACCGCTAGATTGACGTTCCTTTCTCACGGGGCCCAAGCTAAGAAGTGTGAGAGGGGCGGAATTGCCAAGAGCCGAAGGAGTGGACCTTGAGCCAGAAAAGGATAAAGATTTCCGTGACAAACTCCAAGTCGTGGGATGAACAACAGACGAGAAGAAGAGGATCAGCAGCAGTTGAGGACAGGATTAGAGGTGCGCATGAGGTCGATCAAAGAACGTTCATCCACTAGAAGGAGGTCGCAATCAAGCCGAACAACATTCTTTGTTGAGGGGGCCACAAGTCCTTGAGTCTTCGGTGTTTCTATCCCTCTCTCTGAATCATCGTGAACATCCTCATACAGCACGAGACAGCTCACTCGACAAGAAGAGGGCAACAGTCAAGCGATACTACCTGTCACTTGGGGTTCGAATTTAGCAAACGAATCGCTGCCCAACGAGTCCGAAACGAGTCTGACAGGTTGGGTTTCGCCCCATAACACCCAGTTTTTGTCTGTAGCGATATAAAAGGACCCCTATTAAACAACCGCTCGGCCGAATGAGTGTCTCCGAATGCTCGGCCACGACGCGTACTGCCATGTTAAGCGAAAGGGTTCAAGGCAACGTGATGGTAAAAAAAATTTAAAAAAAATCCAGGCTCGGCTCACGACATGATGAGACCACTGCCACGACCGCCAGTTGCTGTGACATTGAGCGTATCGCTGCTGCTTCGTGGCCCTCTCTTTTGAATGGGGACCTCTCACGATGACTTCACTTCTGACAGGTCCGGCAGTTCTTGTTACGGGGAAAGATTTTTAGGCGAGGAAACGACAGCAACGGGTTTGGTTACAGTTGTCTTAAGACGACAGGCTCCAGGATGAAAAGAACCTTTTTAGTCGGTTACAACCGTGAACCACTTTTTCTTCCACGTTTCTTCCACAGCGATAACGATACCCTTGTAGAGGTACTGGACGGTGCGAGGAATGACGAAAAGATAGTGATCATCGTATCTATGACTAGGTCCGCATATCACAATCTGAGGGGCTGCGGGAGTTACGGTACGAGCGACCGTCTTGGACTGTGCGGTCCCAATGAGCGTAAGAGTGACGAGTGATAGGCATTCATTGAGGTTTCGAAAGACGGTCACCGTTTCGCTGCCTTTTGATCTTCAGGAATCATGTTTCGCACTCGAGTGTAGGGCCTGAAGTTTTGGGACTTTGTAATGAAGTCGACGCGGAGGACTGCAGATCCATGACATCAGCCTAGTTGAAGGGGGTAGGTTGAATTGCAGGTACCTGGACCCTAGCCGCTGGGCAAGCTTTGTGTTTCCGACAGCGGTGGAAGATGCAACCCCGAAACCAGTGAGTTGAGTGAGGGATGGGTGAAGCAGATTGATGGCAGCGAGGGATGAGTTTGTCGATACGCGAAGTATAAGATGTAAAAGCTTTCGATACCCTGGGAATTAGTAGGGCATATCAAAGGCTAAAAACATAGCCAAGAACTTGCAGAGCTTTGATACAGCGCAAGTATGTATGAATAAATCACTATTACAGCATCGCACTAGACTGTAAAATAGCGTTTCCTCACCAAAATGTAAGGCAATCAGCTCAGCCGTTGACCGGTAGTGATCTTTCGGCTTAAGCTCCAAAAAAGGTCCGTAGGTGACGCTTCAGTAAAGGATTTGCAGGTCGAGTCACAAGAGTTGAAAATCAGTACCAAACTTGGTTTCTTGACCGACACGGCTGCTCAAGGGTGAGCGCGACCAACAGAGTAGACAGTAACCAACACTGTATCATAAGGGTTGACGGGCATTGAGAGAGAATTCTGTCGCAGTTGCGTTCATCAACCTGCGACGTATTTGGTGGGTGATGGAGGGTCCAAGAATAACGGGAAACGGGCGACTAGAGGCCAATGGCTGTAGCGTATTAGAGACGGGAGTTGACGCCGGACTAAGAAACCGACGATCTCTAGCAAACAAAGGAAGATGAAGACGGAGGACAAATTCCATCATTGGCAGAACGGACGGACGGTTGAAAGAAGAACAGTGCTGTGAGCACAGCAACGACCCGCGGGCAGTGAACAAGTCACTGAAATTTAGAGGGTTGCGCCTCCGTTGAAGGAGCTCCGAGCCCCCTAAGTCCACTCAAGGCTGGTGACTTGATAGGCTTCCGAGGGCTGTTCACTGTATCGGACAGGGATGTCGACCGTGGTGCGGGCCTCAACCGTGGTCTGCAAGGGCCAGCAATTGCGTCACGACTGAATGCTGATCGGCCAAATTTTGCAGGCTTCTCACGAGGAGGCTTGGCCTTGGGGGCTTCTGAGGCTCGGATGGTTTCCCTGTTGTCGTCTAAACTCTTGGCCTACCTAGCGGCGGGGGCGTTGTTTGTTTTTCTAATTAGGCAGGGTGAAGGTGATTTGATTCTCATTATGATCGTGATTTGCCGAGGGAGAGTTTTCTTTTTTGGTGAGTGATTTTTGTTTATTTGACGCATTTTCTCTCTATATCGTGGATTCCTTCCTTGTTGGTGAATATCGTGGTTGAAAATTCCAATCAACAATGACATCAATGTAATAGCCGCGATGGGGATGGGGGAAGGGGAAAGTGTTTGAACTGGACCGAACGGGCAGTGCGCCTTCCATAAGTTTCCTTTTGGGAGCTGCCGAGTCGCGTGGAAGCAAGTTAGTGTCAATATTAGTGGCCCTTTACTGGGTTGTTGCCATCCAATCCAGTCGGTGGACGAAAGCTGTTTTCTCTCCTGGAGCGCGACATTGATAGCCTGGGTTAGAGTACCAGATGACAGCTACTCGTAGAGGTATAGTTTCCGTGCAATCAACCTCAAAAGATACTTACGCATGGATGGTTCATGTAGTACCAAGCATGTCGATCGCAAGTCTCATGACTCCCTGTTCTGTCGTCACTTTTCCTCTCTAGGGCGGTCCAAGTCCATTGTATCTTTTCAAGGGTCTCCAATCCTCCTCCTTGGGACGCGATGATACTGTAATCCCTTTTTTTTTTCTTTTCCAACGCCCTTCTCGACTGCCGGATTACCTTGTCTGGTCTGACTTGGCCTTATGGTACGGAGCATTAAGTGGTACCTGCTGCGAGTGGCATGGAGTGCACTGTATTGTACTGTCCCTACGGTCAGCTCCAACTCCAGTCCAGCTCCAGCGAAATTATCAAATTGACAAGAAATCCACTTTAACATTCCCATCCCCATTTCGTCCATACCCCTTCCCCTCTTTTGTCTCTTGCTTTTTCTGTTCTGGGTTCGCTCCTTCTTGTGCTGGCCGGGTTCTTCCTTCCTGCCACCTACCACCTGCCACCTGCCATTCCCACTCTTTCCCACTCCCACTCTGCCACTCTGCCACTCCGAACCCGACCCAACATACTGCCTGCCCTGGGCCTGCCCTGTCTCGCCATTTCAAAAGAAGGGTCCTCCTACTTGCTGCAACCGTTTGCCGTCTATTGCCTCTTTAAACTTTCATGATCCATCCTATCCCATCCAACGTTTGCGCCTTGGAACTTGTTGCCACTGCCGGGATTGGTCGTTCTTGACTTAATTCGTCATATTCTTTTTTCCAGAGATTCATTCAATTAACTTTTGGTTCGTTCTTCTTTTTATTCTGTATTCTCTTCGCTACTATTCGTTCTATCTTCTTCTTCTTTCGGTTATTATTCAAAGTCGTATTATCAACCTGTTAGTTATCCCCTCTTGTCAAGTCAATCCCTGAGTGTGACGTTGCCAGTGCTACCTTTTGCTTTTTACGACTGCGTGCTGTTCTGTTCTTGCCATTCCAAAAATTAGTTTTGCCTATTCTCCTTGTTAAAACTCATTTGCTGACATTCGCTTTTTGTTTGACGTGTAGGGTCATAACCTCCACAACTCAACAAACCTTCAACAACCTGCCTCGATTCATTAGCAAAGCAAGCTAGTTGTTCCTCTGACCGCCACCTGCGACCAGCGACTTGAGCTTCGACACGAACACCTTTCCAACTCTACCACCTCCACTCATCCCGCTTCGTTGTAAACCACGACGTCAGCCATCGATCATACAAATCTTGAAAGACAACGTTTCCGAGTTTGATCCTCCTTTTTTCCAAGCTACGACTCGATCACGATCCGTTTCCAAGTCGTTTGTGGCTAGTCTAATCGGTCTCTCCGCGTATCGACTCCGCCTTCTGGACGCCATCTAGAACAAAACGCCAGCCTCATCACACCCTTAGTGGATCTAAATCGACACTCGCTCGCAAACCTGCATAATCCAGCTTCGAGACCTTGAAACCACGTGGAACTATTTGGTCTCGACTCTCCCCTTCCCCATTATTCGAAACAAGTTTACGCGACTTCTTGCGACACCTTGACCGACAATATCGTCTATTAAGTTGACGATCAGCTCGATCTTCGACGCCCCTTAATTACTGTCGCTCTTGCATTCCAGTGAAACTGCCAATAACGTTTTGCGCGACAAGTGACGAACTTTCAGTATTCGAGCAACCACCAACTCACATATATACTATACTATCATGGCAGTTAACGAATTTCCCAATGCTCCTTCGGAGCACCCTCACCATATTGCCCGATCGGACTCTTCTACATCATCAAGTCCTTCCGATCATAATGACCATGACAACGAGAACGGGGAGCCTATTATTCATCAGCCCGTACCCATTCGACCTGGACTCCCCCAGAGAAAAAGCAGTGGCCCATTAGTTGTTCCTCGCGATAGCTCAGCAGTCGGCCCTCTTGAGCCCGACTTTGGTCCAGATGACGTCAGGGCGATGAGCCCCAGGAGAACGAGCGAGGATCTTGATAGAATTGGAAAGGCTGCTCGGGAAGAGATGAGAAGGTAAATACACTCGTCGGTCAATACGGCTCAGTTGCTAACTTTTGTAGACACGCCAAAGCGCTGCAAGATTCTCTCCTTACAATCTTCAACCGTATCGAAGCCGTTCGCGAAGAGCACGACAAGCTTGATAACAACAACAAGTTTCTGCAAAAGTACATTGGCGACTTGATGAGCACTAGCAAAATCACAGCCACCAGTAGTCAACGCAAGAAATAAGCTCACCAAAACTTGACTGCCAGGCATGGCCAACCCCTGGACAGATTCGACAACAATCATTCACCATTATTCAAACGTCTAGAGTCGTCTAGACGTACCCTTTAGAAGCATTCGATATTACATTTGGGATTCGCGACTTTTTGGGGCCCTTGTCTGGGCATGATACCCGCGCTTTGACAGCGCAATTACTTGGACTCGCCTTTTAGGGCTGAGTAAAAATATTTATTTGCATTTCACAACACTGTACAATAACGCATTATGAAACCGGGAGCAGATCCCTCACGATGGATCATCGCATGGTGGGAGCACACTGGAGCTTTGGTTTTGAGGTTTTGCATGATGCTGTATCACCTGCATTGCGCTACGTCCAGTTTAGGGTCACTGAACCCCGTACGCACGGTTTGGCGTTTTGAGATCCCAGCATTCTAGGTTGAATGTCTGGTGTTTTTTTTGTATTCTACAACGGTATTATTACATGGATTACTTGAGCTTCTACTCTATGTTTAGAGGCTAGAGGCTAGGGATTTGGAGCAGAGTGATGGGCATGGTACGGAACGGAACAGGACCGGGTGAGGTTCGTAAAAAGAGTATCATTGTGTTGAGTGATGTGTGTCTGCGTCTGCTTTGCAAAATGATGATACCATAATGAATGGCGTGGGATGTTTAGCCTTAGCTCGTCGTTAATTGATCAAGATTCAAACTCAGTTTTCTTTTCTTGTTAGTGATGTCTACTCCACACTCGGTGAATATCTAATATCCATACCGACTATTCCATTCAGGCTCGAAGGATGAACAACCGACTAAACCCGTTTATGATACTATCCTGCAAGATAGATCGGGTAACTTATGACTTATGCCCCTTGGTACATTAGTGCATCACGGAAGGTATGGATCCCCTTCCTTTTTTCCCGTCTTCCTTCTGGGTCCGGCCCGACAACTGACTCGGCTATCCACCCGTTACCGCGTAGACGCACGAGTCGTTTTTCCCTTGCTCGTCTAGAATTTTTCTTTTTCTTTTCTAGGGAACTTGAATTTTATGGTGTTCCCCCCCCCCCCCTCCTATTCAGC